>OVBX01000735.1:0-34258 GCA_900406325.1 Erucastrum elatum
GTAAATGATAAGTTAAAAGTATTATCTTGAGAGAAATACCCTAGCTTTCTCATCTTTCTTAGAAGGAAGACTTACAGACCGAACAGGCTGGTGTTTGGTTTTATCAGACGACAAAACTGAATCTAAAACCTCCGTGAATGTTCTATTTAGAACTCTGAATTAGGTTGAGAATTGAGATGCTCTATTAAGGTTCTTGACCATTACTATATATACTGCAGCAGAGAGCTCACGAACAAAGGAATCCTCGGGTTAAACGACGTGGGAACATGTGAGAAGAACATGGGTCACTTTATCTGATCTGTTTGCTTCTAACATGACTAAATCATCAGTTACATGGTCAGTCACTCTTGTAACTCCTGTTCCTCTTTGTCTTCTTCTTAGGCATCCATTCAACTCTGGCTACATGCAATCTTTTTTTAACCAGTTTGTTATTTGTTTGTCAATAACCTGTTTTTCTTGATTAACAAAATGACTATTTTTTTTCTTGTCAGGTGAGATTTTGGTAAATAAATCTAAAAATGTCTAGCTTCAAAGAACCAAGGCTGGCCTTCTTTGTATTAACTATTTAGCTACACTCACAGAAGTAAAATAAACAAGAATGGCCTGGATTAGTAATTATGCTACTTTAAATATTACCAAACTTTGTTAAAATAATAATTTTCTCTTTTTAAAAAAAAAAATATATATATATATATATATATATATTAAACTCATTAAAACTATAATTAGTAAGATAATATAATGATATTTTTTACCTTTAAAAAGTAAATCTCTAGTTGACAAAAATAAATAAATCTCTTTACTTCCCTCCAGAATATCTTATATGCAAGTTAACGGTAGATTTTAAATGCCATATAAACTATAGTATAATATAAAAAAATATTAAACTTGTTCAAAACATGCATGCGTCAAAGTAGTGTCTTCAGATTGTCCATCAACATTTTTGCAATCAACTCTAGGTTGTTTTCCATCCGCCATGGTTATATTGATTCCATTCATGAGGACATCTTTACAACGTGTGGTTGCACTACAATCAATCTTTATAGCATTCTTTTTCGCCGTTGTTCCACGAAAATCAATAAATTTTATATTGCTAATCGCCACAGCTGATTTCTGATGAAGATAAACAGTTAAGACACACATCCAAAAATATATACATTAACATAATTAGTAGAAATTATTTACCTCTGCAGAGTAAACACGCTCTTTATCTATATATTGTTGATCAATTATAATTGGATTTTTTGCGTTAATGAGTGTGATGTTTTCAAAGCTTATGTTTCTTGCATATCCTTGTCCACCCTATAAACATAACAAAATATAAATTAAATGAATACTTATCAGTATCACTAGTTTAGGACAAGGGATGCAAATGAGTGTACCGGCCATGTCTTGATTCTAGCTCCATTCATTGTCTGATTGAAAGTGCATTGAGTCACTTGAACATCACTAACTGCAGCGTTGCCTCCATTGATTCCTAAACTTCCCACACTATTATCCAATTATATGAAAATCAATAAACTCTTTCCAGTATATTTAGCAAAAAGCCTCTCTCTCTCTATTCACAACAGATGATGATGTAATCCAATAACTGAACTAATACCATGAGTTACCTTATTCCATGACCAGGTCCACAATTAATCCTTGTAACGTTGATATTTGTATTCCCAGTGTTGATTGCTATACAATCATCTCCTGATGATTTATTGATTGAAATTCAAATAACTCTTGTACCATTTTATGATATTCTATATACTATTAAAAAGATCTCCACAGGAAATAGAAAAACGCATTAAACTAAAACTATCAGTCTATGACTATGCACGTTGTAAGTAAAGAAAACCATATATGAGTTAGAGATACGTACCAGTTTGAATCGTAGAGTCAAATATGTTGACGTTAGTGGAGCGACTTATATCAATCCCATCTGTGTTGGGACTATCCTCGGGTGCAAATATATGTATATTCGATACCGCAACATTTGTGCATGCTGCGATTGATATATGGTTTTTTGGACTATCAATCGAGGTTATTCCGCTTATAATTAAGTTGTCACATTTGCTGATATGCAATGACTGCAAGAAATTATATAAATTTTAATAGCCAGTTTGTAGCAATCACAATGCATCATTAATATAGTGGATATACGCACCGTAGGTCGTGAGAAGCTTTCAAATGTTGCTGAAAAACAAGAGAATGTCCATGCATTTAAAGTAACGATGATTTTAATATACTACGAAAAAGAAAATTTTTAATTTAGCAAACTCTCACTTCCCAAAAGGATGAACCACGACCATTAATCGTTCCTGAACCAACAATCACTAGACCAAGCACCGCTGAAAATTTTATCCACATTCGAGAATTAGGGTTGGACCATGCTTCTTTGTTGCTAGGCGCGACAATGATGCCTTCCAACTTCAAATATAGAAAAAGAATTATTGTTATTTATAATATATATACATAATTGTATACATCAAACTAATTTATGAATTTGCTATCTACATACCTGGTTAACAAAAAAAACTATCTACATACCTGAACTGTTGTATTGCTAGATCTACATGGACCATTGAACACAGGTTGAATTAAAAATGTTCTCCCAGCAGGAATAAGAAGTAGATTCATATCATGGCTGGGAGAACATTTTTAAGGTCTTTAATATAAATGTTCCATCACACAATAATCTAAGAATTATTAAACATATAATAATAGTTGCCAGCCATGATACTGGAGTTCCGTGTTATTATTTGGAGACAAAATGGCAGTAAAGCAGAGTCATATATGCCTTATTAGTTCATTGTGTCTTTTTGTAATTTGGAGCTTGAACCAATTGAAAGCTGGTTTTAAGAACTAATCAAGTGGCAAGTTGTTGCTATAATTAACACTAAGATATAGATTATTAAAAATAACTATTTTTATGATCTAAGGTCTTAACTAATACTACTAGCAAACATATATTCTATCTGTTTCAATATAATACGTGTTTTAGATTTTTAACTCGAATTAACAAAATATATTAAATTTCAGTAATAAATGTATCTGTGATTATCTATAATTTTAAACCAATAAATATTCAAAAAAAAAAAAAAAATTTTTGAAATTTACAATTAACCATTGATATTTGATAAAATATACTGAAAATATAAAAATATATATTTAAAACAACTTTTTAGAAAAAAATGTTCTATTTTAAAACGGAATGAGTATTAGTCAATACCTCGTCCTCAAAACTGAACACCACTCCAATAGCGTCAGTACCGGACTACCGGATTCCATTTAGTTTATTAGTTGCTCACAAGTGCCTCATAAAAACACTCTTCTATTATTTTAGTATATCTCTACAATAGTATTTACAAAGTTGTTTATATATGTTGTGTTTATGTTAATTTTTGTAATGGTTAATTAAAAAAAATTATTTTTAATAAATTAAACAAATTATGTTTAGCTATCGTTAATATTTTTTAGTAATTTTAAAATGAATTTTCATTTAAAAAATTTCAGAAATATAAATATGAATTGTAAACAAATTTAAAACTTATTAACAAGCAAAACTTGGTTATTAACAAACTATTATAATTTTATTATTTTATAAATATTATATTCGTGCATGAGTAAAAGAAAATGATGCATAAAATTATAGTAGTCATCTATCTTGTAGTTTCAGAATTTAATAAATATAGAAATATTGTATTTCATATTTGCATAATGATATAGCTTTTTAAACATAGATATTTCTTTCTCCTGTAATGCTTTCATTTATCATTTCCTTTATTGTTTTTGTTCTTCTTTTTTTTTGAAACTTGCCTTCAATTTCGTTTACTTTTTTTCAAGAAGGTTGTTAAATTTTCTTTGAATTTTATTTATCTTTTTTTTTGCTTAATGCATTTATATATATATATGCATTTATATATAACAACAATTCATGGATGGCTCGAGTAGAGATGACATATACGGTCGTGAGGAGGATTAAATGAATACTTTTCGTACACACAAAATTTCTTCAAGTTTTTTTTCTAAAACAAATTTAAAACCGCATAACATGGACAAGTTGCTCGTCGGCATGACATGAACCAATAAATAAAGAATCTCTTATACATTCTTTAATTGGATTAGTTTTCCCGGGACAAAACAAATAATTGTTTCTCAGTTGTGTTTCCGTGGAATATCATCGTACACAGAAAAATATACACATGCTCCAATTCCGGGGATGATGATGATGATGCACCACATAGGTTTATGAATATGTTCACATGCTCCAGTTTTATTTTATTATTATTCCTTTTATATCCTGCTTGCTAAGATTTAATTAATTTGTAACACTATGAAACTTTTGCGGAAAAATATGACAGTCAAATTGCGATTTAACTCTTTTCTATAATAAATTCATCTCTACAAAACTTGTTTTTACACAAAAATATACAAAACTCTTTTGTCATTGTTTTCATGGAGTAACAATATTCAAAAGAGCCGCTCTATGTTGGATAAGTCGTCTTGACAAATAACTTAACTCATCCATAATTGCTTCAAGGCTCACGCTAAGCATAGCTAATCTCCCCAGCATCGTTTTCACATCAATGACTTGTGCAGTCTTCTTACCGATGATTCTTCCATAGAAAGAACGGAGCATTGAGTTATCTACACATCCGACTTCACCATCTTTCTTCTGGTTCTCATTCGAAGAAGAAAGGAACTTCAAGAGAGACTTGAGGATAGAGATTGTCGATGTGTGTGATTGTCTTAGGATGTTGGACACCATAGAAGCATGTTGATCAAGAGTTTTGGACTGTTTGATCACCGGACACTTCTTCTTTGCTTGTTGTGTTCTTGCAAGATATTTAAGTTGTCTAGTCGCTGAGTTCTTGAACTTCTTCTGAAAGCTAATGTAAGCTTGGATCTCAGACTGAACTACCGAGAGATCCCCTCCACGTCTACGTAGAGTGGATTGAAGATCTTGGATTTGCTCCAAGAATGTTCCTATCAAGTCTCTTGTGAAGTCAGATACATCGAGTAACAAGATGGATTCATCAAGAGATTCTTCCACAAGTTTTGCGTTGTGAGGAAGGCAAAGAGCTTGTTGGCCTTGAGGAGAACATATGACTTGTTGATTAACAAAGTCGTAGAGCTCGACGAGCCTTGCAAGTCCAAGTTGGATGCGAGAAGAAGCTGATGAGGAGGAGTTTAGAGCTTGAATCTTCTTCAGCTCTTCTTCAACTCTCTTTGCTTTTGGATGGATTAGTCTTGTAGGCAAACTAATAGACCTAATCGCCGCATAGGAAGTTGATGCTGCCATCTTGCTTTAGCTCTTCAAACAAAAGAAGAAGAAAGTTCAAAACAAGTTTTGGTGTGAAAGGTTCAAAGACTCCAAAGATATATATATAACAGATGAATATTCAACAGATAAATCCAAAAAAAAACTTTATAAAATTTTAATGAAAGAGCAAATAGGCATGCGTTAAAACCTTATAATAATATGAGGATCTTTGCATAATTATCTCCTTTTGATTAGTTTAATTATTTCTTTGTGGTGATGAAGCCAGCAACGTCAAGCTCTCTTGATTATTATGATTATCTTGTCTCCTTTTGCCTCCTCCATCATCGCTGGCAAACTCAAAACTCTGTTGCATCAGGAAAAAACACGACAGCAAAGAGAAACGTTTTCCAATGAGATATTTATACATATACATAAATACACAGAGAAGAAAAGTTAAGGCCATTATAGGTCCAAGAATCTAGGGTTTTAAATATGAGAATATTGTTCAATAAGGCCGTGGAACGATTCATTTCCTACTCATGTGTGTCTTTTATCTACGTAGACTTGCTATTATCTTAATGTGAGACCAGGAGACACAAGGTGTAATATAGAAATGTATAGAGAATATGACAGAAGAGAGAAGAAATAAACAAAACAAAGGAATTTTAATTTTGACAAATGATTTGAGTAGAGTTATCAGAATGAATAAAGTATTACCACAATGTTGACCACTTGTCCTTTGTAAATCTTCTCTAATTGATCCGTTGAACATTGTCCTCTCTTTAGGCTCTCAATTATTAGCTATCTAATTACACTGAAACATCACAATACTCTGCACTTGGCTACTTAGTGTTAAAATAAATATTGTTCCTTACTTTTGAGAGGGTTAGTTAATGGAGATTACAGTATCAATTCTATCTTCCCATGTACAAAGAGAAAACAACAGAACAATATTTGATCAGATACTGTTGTCTGATTTACCAAAGAACATATCAAATTTCAAAACTTTAAGGTGAGATTTTAATATATTTAAATTGATGACTGAATTCAGATTCATTCACTCTGGGGCAAAGGATCGTTTCTTGATACGCAAGTATCTTTTCATTTTTAACTGATTTAGATTGAGAAGAAAGTTTTTGCTTGCAGAGAAGGTTATGAATACTTTTAAAGAGAGTACTGCAAACAGAGTTTCCCTTGTCTAAATTCTGAACACGAAACTAGGTCAAATCTTGTATTAAACTCTTTTTTTTTGAACAAATGCATTAAACTTTAAATGACACAAACATCAACACAAAATATGCAAGAGTCTGATTCATTTTCTCTTCTGTACAACATTTTGAATGTAAACTGTTACTCTGCATGCGGGAAAGAGAAATGCTAAAACAGAGTTTGGTCGGATAGATGTTAATATAGACTAAAACGATGGTAAGTTAGTATGTCTGATCTTATGTTTTATTTAAACTCATTTCCAGTGTGTTCAATTTTTTATTTTTTTTGCAGAATCATTCTTAATATTTGATGATTATTTTGTCATCAAATATATGTGAATTTTCCAGGAAAAAGGAATGATTGTAATCAGAAAATTAGATTTTTATTGCTGAGATATCAATAAAGAAAAGAAAAAGAATTCAAATTACAGATCAAATTCAGAGTAAGAATTGAAATTATTTTATCGTTATTTCTTTTTTTATAATTAAAAATTGAGAATGAAAAATGTCAGGTCTCTCTTGCTTGCTATAGCTTTTCCGAATCTGACACAAGAAGAAAGTGTGCAGCAGCAGCTTCATACTTTGTTGCTACGTATCCGAACTTAGACGAGCTGTATTTTCTACGTACTCCTGTTAGTTTATCAGTCCCCGCCTTCTGATGCAGACTCACCATTCTTCTACTACACTCTCTGAGTTGGTCCTCAGAGTAATGACTGTGAAATTGATAGGTACAAGCATACTTACGAAAGGAGGAGATTAAGGAATACAGGGGAGAAGAAGGGAGAGAAGTGAAGAGGGAAGTGACGTTATAAGGCCGTTAGAGTTGTTACAAATATCTTTAGTGACACGAGTGTATTTGGAAGTAGAGTATAAATACTAGCTGAGAGTCTGTTATACGGTTACCGAGAATATACAATAGTGAATTCCTTAGTGATGTACATAAAATCACAAGTGCTGCTCCAAGTGCTGCTCCATTCACTAAAGCCATGGATTGTACACTGAGCCGTGTACACTGCACTGGCTGCTAGTAACGACGGCGCATAACGAAGCATTTCGTAGTCCACAAGAGCAAGCTCCATCAAGAACGATGCCAACATCTCAAGCTGTTATCAACAGACAAAAGTTAGTCATAACTCATACATATAGGCATTTGAAATGTTCACACGCACATACCTTCTTGTCTGATTGAGCTGCCTTGAGGAACCTCTTCAAGAAAGGGTATTGTGTCGGTAGCGACATGTTGAATTGTAAAGTATTAAGCATAATCTTCTCCTGCACACACACACACACACACATAAGCTTGTTAAAATCAGATAATTTAAATCTTTAATCTTATAGTATGAGAGGAGAACATACCATTTCTAAAACATCGTTTCTGGTATAAGCTTTGTCAGAGATGACAACTAAATCTTCGACAATAGGTACGGATACCTCTTCGTACTTGCAGGCTAATAGCAAGGCAACTAAACCAACAAGCTGAAGCTTCTTTCTCACAACAGCTTGCTTGGATAAGAATCTATCTATGAGATTCACTGTTAGGTACAGCGTCTCGTTCATCAGCTCGAACTTGTCATGCACCTCGATGAGCCAATCGATAAGTATTGCTCTCATTTTATCTGTTATGTCAAACTGTTGCGCCATGTAATCTTGAGGTACACAACTAAACCTCTGCACAAGATTTACCAAAGTCTCAGACAAGAATTCAAACTTTAAACTAAAAAAAAAAATACTACGAGGTTTTGGGCCGAAAACTCATAATCCACCAGGCCCAAAACTCATACCTCGTTATTTCTGTAGAACTCGTGTAGATCTTCGACGTATTCAACAACAGCAAGAGGGTTGTGTGCATCGTCTACATCAATATCCAAAACTGGTTCTTCTTCCTCCTGTACCACAATATTGAAAGTTCATTTAGAACTCTCAAAGGTTAAAGAATATTTTAAAAAAAAATCTTTGATTAATTAATTATAATTACCATTGGATCAGATTCTTCAATGTACTGTTCCTCTAATGACATTGGCATAGGTTGGTTCAATGTAGCTGCTTCCTTCTCCTCTTCTACGTCTTCATCAATGAATATACAATCACCAAACACGTTCCCACTAGGAACAGATGGTTTCAGTTTCTTTGGCTCTTCTTGAGATCTGCACAAAATTCAAAAAGAATCTCAGATCTCTCTCTCTTTTTAATAATAATAATAAAAAGAGAGGTAAGTGATTTTTACTCAGACAAGCCTCTTCTCTTGTTAACGACAACGCAAGGATAAGCTTTTGCACTAACGAGGTTCTGGTTAATGACAGACAATGCTCTTCTGTTCTGTCTCTTCATCTCTAAACCGAACTTTCTGCTTCTCGTTTCATCTGAGAAGAAAAACAAAACATAACATATTATGTCAGATTGTCTCTTCGTGTGAGACCTTTGTGAATCATCAGATCTTTATGACGTGTTTACCTTGAAGAATCGCTGTAATGGGTTCTTGATTAACCATTGTTTGATATTGGTTTGAGATGAAAGCTCAAAACCCACTACAGAAAACTCTAGAGGAAGAAGAAGAGCATCAAACGAAGAGGATGTCTCTCTCTCCTTCGCTGTTTGACGTCTGATGCAGTTGGATCCTGACGAGAGTCAGAGAGAAGCCATGATATAAGAGAAGAATTCAGAAGGAATAAGATAAATTTAAAAAATTTAAAAGGAACTCAGTGTTTGAAAACCAGACCAAACCAGCTGGTTGAACCGGCTAAGTTCAAAAAGCCAGATTTGAGAAAAACCTCGGTAAAAAACAGTTAAACCTAAAAACCAATGATCTGGA
The DNA here is from genome assembly GCA_900406325.1 of Erucastrum elatum. Lineage (NCBI taxonomy): Eukaryota > Viridiplantae > Streptophyta > Magnoliopsida > Brassicales > Brassicaceae > Erucastrum > Erucastrum elatum. The sequence goes on from OVBX01000735.1 coordinate 9,269, forward strand.
TTAACTTGAAAATCTAGTTTCAAAAATCAGCACATAATATTAGTTAGTAAAATTTTGTTGCTAAAAAGATCATATATTTTATTCTTAAATAATAATCAACATTAAACCATCATTTGTAATTTATTTATATTTTATAAAGAAAAGGCAATATCTCTTCTTTAGCTTTCGTATATGTTTTTCACTTTTTCATAATCATAAAATTTGAGATAAGTTATGCTTATGTTTATTATTTATTTTTGGGTTATTTTCTAATTAATCAAAGAGAACAAAAAAATAAAAATAGGAAACCTGGACTTGTCAGTTGAACCGGACCGGTTAATTAAACATTAGCTATACCGAGTTAGTATGCGGTTCGGTTCAAAACATGACCGGAAAATTTAGTTTTCTATTTTGTTTTTTTTTTTAATTATAAAAGAAAATAGCAACGGCTAGGTGATTAAGATGACCGTTGGATCATGAAGGAAACGATTTGCTTCTAACTCTGTCTAAGCTAACGGTAACTTTTTTTTTGGTTAGAGAAGAAGGCACATGTGGCTCTTCTCATTTCAAATTTATTTATTCTCTTTTTATTTTCTTTGCCTTTTTCAGACAAAGAAGGCTCGTTGCCACTAGCCTCCCCTAGGCGCGTTTGTAACACACTTAAAAGTCAACATATTCAATTATGAATTCATAATCTTAGCTTATTAATATGTACTATTAACTATTTATAGAGCTAAAGAGTTGCTCTCTTTCCAAAGAATTATTGTTACCGGGAATTATGCCTGACTTGCCTGTAGACTGTATAGTAAGTAGTAAGTGTTTTGCCATTTGTAAATAACCTTTCATTTTAGTGAAATCTTTAATATTCAATTTGGAGATATCAAAAATTTAGGCTAGATGAGTTTTGATAATTATTTCTATTGAAATTTGCTCTACATAGAATATATCATGTGGAAAGTGATTAGGTTTCCATTTTCTTATTTAATGAGTAATGACGTATCATTCATATTTGAATTTTAGATATTTCGAATCTGTATTTTTTTTGAAAATTATTGAAGTTGGATTATAATCTAAGATATGCTTCAAAAGAGTTATTAATTTTTTTATTTTACAAATATTCATAAATCTGGCAAGAAACCAACAAGTAAATATTTTACCATAATATAAAAGGTTTGATATGTCAAATACTCAATAGTTTGTAAACATAATCTTGAGAGTATAATGGGGTTGAATTTTAATTTTTCTGCAATGGTTTAAAAATCAGTAGTTGCAGATATATGTTTTGTTGAGTATCTCATGAGAAGAACTAGTAAATATGCATTGCATTTAGCAATAGTATTTAATTCAGATTAGTTATTTCAGTAGTGTTACTTTTACATGTTAACACATATATCTACACATCGACATTAACTGCAAATTTTTAACTTGTTATTACAACTCTAATCATTTTTTACCCGATCCACTGCATTTACTAAACTATGTTTAATTAATCATTGATACAGTGGTTATTATACTTTTCGCAGGTTAATATTCGGTAACAGTTAAACCAAGAAAACAAGATTTTAGGTAGATAGTACAATATGGTACGACAATTAGTATGTGATATATATCATTGCATATGCCTTCAAAAGCTTTCTTTCTGACAATAACTAAATATCTCATTACGAATGTCGATGGTAGTATACTTTTTTTTTGGTCAAGATGGTAATACGTTAGTGTTCAAATTTTAAATAGAAAACATATAGATATGTAATAAATATCGCCATCGAATAGCAATAGTATTAGACTATTAGTTTGCAGAAAAGAAAAAAGAATACAATAGTCTCTTAATAATAAATAATATGACGATAAAAGACTTTACAAGTCACGTCACTGTCAGATGTCTCCTATCACATGTATGTAATATAGAAACATTTAAATTTTGTTATTTAGTGCAACGATTATTGCAATCTCCATCGCCGGTTCAGATCAAAAACACACTGGAAAAGAGAAACAGTTACAAGAAAACAAGTCTCGTACGTTCGTTAGACGTTAGATGTTTGTAACTTGTGTCTCGTTAATAAGGTGTGTGTGAATCATCAAATCACAAATGGTTATGGTTCCTGTTATAAGTCAATTCCTCCACCATAGTAGCTTTATATTAACCCTTTTTGAACCAATACGCATTGTAACAGATTTGTGTGTATTCAAATTATAGCAAATATGTGGTCAGTGGTTACAACAATTAGTTTAAGAAAGCACTGTTTTCATGCAAATAATTAAAACCTTAAAAAAAATCCTTCAACCTCTAGAATATTTGTATACATTATGTCATAATCGAGTCCTCCGATTTTTGAAAACACAAGAGCTATTATTGAAGTCTATTTAGTCCTATAGTTTGAATTTAAATTATAAAATGAAAATCTACTGAAGCAACCTACGAAGTCCTCCAAGTCCTCCAAGTATTACCTAAGCTATATCTGGGCTTATTTCGTCTTTAAGCCCACTGAGTTTAGGCTGTGTTTAGACACCTGAGATGAGATGTCATGTCATAAAGATTGGAAATAGGAATTATCAAGTATTTCTGCCACCACCTAAATCCTCTTCGGTGGCTGGAGGGGTTATGATACCGGGGACCAAACTCTGCTTTTGTTATTTTCTCTGCCGGAGAATGAAGCTTGGTGGTGTTGTTGCCGCAGGTGGTAGTTGTGCTCCGTGAGGTGATGGTGGCCGTACAGGTTTAGGGGATACTTTGAATGTGGATCCTGTGGAGGACGACGACCAGGAGGTGACTGAATCTGGATCTATTGCCAAGTTTGATCTTAATAAGTCTCCACCAAAAGATGAGGAGGAAAGAGGATAAAGCCAAGTGAAAATGTTATCTATGAACCTACTTAGTTTGACAATTAAAACATATTCGTTTTCATTTTGGAGTAGGTTTCTGCTGATGATATTGCTAGTAACATTTGCAATAGTAACCATATGAGGATTTAATATTTCATTTTCAGTATTTTATATTTAATGTTGGTAATATTCTGGGAGTGTTGTAACAAAGAAAGTTTTATTTTGCGTAAATCAATTTTAATTTTATACATTTTGCATTTTCAAAATAGTAATGTTTGAATAACTCTAGTGTGTAATACAGAAACACAGAGAAAAACTGTATTGTACACAGCACTAAGAAAATGGGCACCAAACAAATCAATACTATTAACATAATAGAACCAGAAAGAACACTAGAATTATTAGGAAAACTAAATTCTGCTAACTCTTCATAAATACACAATCCAATAAAACCCCCTAAATCCTTATTGTGCGGCGAAAAAAAAGAACAACATCAAACAACCATTTATTTCTTTATTCCAACAGTCCACACTGACGTTCAACTCCGGCTGCGCCAAGTCGATACCAATACTAACCGTGATGTGGGGAGGAATGAGAAGAACTAGCTCCGGTCGAATTAGTGGAAGAACGGTCCGGAACGACGCTAATGCGTTGGATGTTTTCGAGTACCTCAAGTACTTCTTTCATGTGGGGTCGTTTTTTCAGGTCTAGTTCGATGCAAGAGAGTGTGATGCGACCCATCTCCGTGGCCACCTTGGATGAGTATTGACCTTTGATTCCTTTGTCCATTATTTGTTTCACTTTGTGTTTGCTTGAGAGTTTTGGTCTTAACCAGTCGACTAGACTCTGTTGTCCGTGAGGCCGTTTTGGGTCATACCCTCTTAGTCCGGTCATTACTTCCAGTAAAACCACACCAAAAGCGTATACATCACTTTTAACGTATAAATGGCCTGAGAATGAAGAAAATAATGATATTACTGAAGAACGTCTTTATCAGAATATTTTTGCTTCTAATCGTTTATCATGTGATCCATCATCGGGTAGTCAACTAGAATATCGTTACTCAAAAAAATGTTTAGAAAGGTTCCCAGCAGAATTAGATAAATAAAATTCCATGGGAATTTTCCCTTTTGCTGTGTATATTTTCCTGTTGTAAGCAAGGCATTGCTACTTTACATGTGCTACTGGTGACTAGGTCATCTTAAATCCGTATGAATCTAAGGGTTTATAAAAGTCCATAACTTTTGTTATTTAAAAAACCACTGTATATGTTTTCTTTATTTATATACCTGTTGCCAAATATTCTGGAGCAGCGTAACCATATGTTCCCATGACCCTAGTCGAAACGTGTGAATCCCCTTGTGATGGTCCTAACCTCGCTAGTCCAAAACCTGAAATCTTTGCTTCATAATTCTGCGCGGATATATATCAAACGACAATCTCAATAAGAATACAAAAGGTAGAGATTCACTTTTAATTAACGTAACTATCATATAATGATAATTTAATTAGACTAACCGAGTCGAGCAGTATTTGAGAAGGTTTCAAGTCTCTGTAGATGACTGGTCTTTGTGAGCCGTGTAGAAATGCAAGGCCACGTGCTGCACCGATCATAATCTTGATCCTTAGATCCCAAGGAAAAGACTCCTTTCCTGAAACCAAATCGAAGTTTTTATGAATCAATAATCTTTGATATATAACGATGAACAGTAAAAATATATTCATTACGTTGAAAAAGATGATACTCAAGGCTTCCTTTGGGCATGAACTCGAAGACAAGCAGGTGCTCTTTGTCTTCACGGCAGTATCCTAGTAACTTCACCAGATTTGGGTGTGAAAGCACCCCCAAGAAGTTAACTACTGTCTGTCCACAATCAAAACCACAAATTCTATTAAGCTCTGTATAACTTGAAGACTATACAGTCAACCATTTCGAATTGGGTATTAAACAACTGGTAAGTACTATAAAATTTTGAATAAATGCCTGAGTTTTTAATACTGTTAATTTCCTAAACGATGTTTTAAAAATGTTTTATTTATTATAGTTTAATTTAATATTACTTTTAATCCTTCTGCAAGAGTGCAATAAAAAGTCAAGGTCGTCTGTTGTTTTGAATAGTCAAAGTGTTTGTTGAAGTTACGTGAGCATTACGTCAATGAAGAAACAAATAGCGCAAAAATAGTCAAGGTCGTCTATTGACTTACTCGCCACTCTTCAAACCCTTGGAGACTCTCGGAGTTCAATCTTTTGACTGCTACGGTCATACCGGAGCCGGTTACAGAAGGAGCAAGAGTCTCGGCATGGACCCAACCTCTGTAAACTTGACCAAAACCTCCTTCACCCAACATCAAATCCCGTTTGAAACCCTTCGTGGACGTCTTGAGTTCAAGAAAGCTGTAGACTTTGAGATTTGGCGATTCCAATATCTGCCCTGAATCAGTCATAATCACCCCGGAACTCTCGCTCGCAGCCTCCCCTTCGATGCTGATGTTTGTTCCATTACTGTGGTTATTCGTCGAGGCTGAGTAACCATATCAAGGCATGAGAGATCAGAAAGTGAAAGAGATTTGTGTAACGTCAGTACAATATTGCGAAGAGAATATTGTAATAACTAATGACCACGCAAGAAATAAAAACAAGAACATGCAGAAGAGTTTTATGTATTTGGAGTCAAATAGATTAATTACCATGACTATGGAGACCTGTTTTGGAAGGCGAGCTGGAAGAGGGAAGGGATGATATGCAAAGACCCATTCCACTAGTCTTGTTGTTGTTTTTCTTGTTTACTGATTCAGACAAGAGCTAGGGGATGATCAAGTAGTACTATTATTTTTATCATGGAAAAAAAAAAATGACGGAAACTTGGCTGCATATAAAGAAGATTGAGAGTGAGGAAGGGGGTAACTAACTATTAATGGAGAGAACCCACCATTATCTATTTGACCATTTCCATTGTTTGGTCAGTCTTTTTTTCCACGATATAAATACGAAAATGCCAAGAAGATCTATCTATCCTAGCCAAAGCTTTTTGACTCTTTGATCGTGTACAGTGTACTCTGAAAAATATATTTGTGATGTTTTTTAGTTTGGAAATCTTTAAATTGTTTATGTTTGTATTTCATCTTTTGGAACTCATGTACACATCATTTTAATAATTCGGTTATATATAAAATAGAGTTAAAGATCAGATTTGAATGAAAAAACTATATGTAGCATAATCTGTTGGGGATGGAGACCACAAAATCAATTAATGTACTCCTTAGTATTTGTCTATGAACTTGTGACGTTCAGTACTAGCTATTCCCTTCAAATGATCTTATAATAAACCCTTTTAGATACCGAATATAAACTATTTTGTGATGTAGTATTAGATTATGAAATCATTTAAGCAAATAGACTGTTGATTTTGGTTTCAAGTTAGTAAACTTATAAATATTGTAACAAATATTATTAAACTACCCGGTTGAATAATATACTGTAATAAAACCAATTTCAAGTTAAAAAGAAAAAGAAAAACAATTTCAAGTATGATGACAGTTCAGAAGCATTAACGGATTCTAGTAAAAAATAGAACAAAACTTGGGTTCACCCCCTGTGGTGAACTCTCAAATTCACCTCAAGTGTTAACACCAATCAAAGTGCCATGTATGATTATTTAAAAAATGAAACAAAATCAAAAATAAAAAAAAAGAAAAGAGGAAAAAAAGATGTCGACTAATTTTTTTTAAAGCCATTCATGGCTTCTTCTTCATCTACACAAAATTGAAAGCTTTGTTTATCAAATTGCTAAATTCAAACACTAAACCTTAAATCTTTGGGTAAATTATAAACACTAAACATTAAACTCTAAACCTTTAAAATATCTTTTTACCCAAGGGTTTATGATTTACCCAAGGGTTTATGATTTCCCAAGGGTTTAGGGTTTAATGTTTTGGGTTTAGAGTTTATTGTTTTGGGTTTAGATTTAGGTTATAAGGGCAGAAGATTGTAAACACCAATTTGACAAAGAAAACTTTTAATATTCTCTGTGGATGATGAAAAAACTTTCAATATTTTGAGAGGTGATGAAGAAGAAGCCATAGATGACGTTAAAAAAAATTAGTCACGTCTTTTTCACCTTTCTTTTTTTTGTTTCCTTTTTTTACTAATCATATTTGGCACTTTGATTGGTGTTAAGACTTGAGGTGAATTTAAGAATTCACCACAGGGGGTGAACCCAATTCTTGCTCTAAAAAATATACTTCTGGACTGCTTACATAATGTGCATTTTAATTATAAAAAATGTACTAACGTGATATCATTTTTATAACATTCTTTCATCTTGCAACGGTTGAGCAACTCTAGTATCTCATACAAAAACAGGAGAAAACGCTTTTCTGTACAATTCACACCAGTAATATGGTATCAAAATGAATTTTAGTTACTCTGATTTTAAATAGAACTAAGTTTAATAAATGAAATAGAATAGAATGAAAAGGACTCTGAAACCAAATCGTATCAGTATGGCCAATAAATAAATAACATCAAGCAACCATTTCTTTCTTTCCAGCCCTTCCAGGCGACTGCCTCCTCCGTTCAGTCCCAGCTGCACCAGCTCGATATCCATACTGATAGTGAAGTGGTGAGGAGCGAGAAGAGCTAGCAACAACCGGTTTAGTAGTAGAACGGTTTGGAACAACGTTAATGCGTTGGATGTTTTCGAGTACGTCGACTACTTCCTTCATGTGTGGTCGGTTTTTTGGGTCTAGCTCGATGCAAGAGAGTGTGATGCGTGCCATTTCTTCTGCGACTTTGGATGAATATTGACCTTTGATTCCTTTGTCCATTATATGTCTCACTCCGTGTTTGCTGAAGAGGTCTGGTCTTAACCAGTCGACTAGACTTTCTTGTCCATTAGGCCGTTTTGTGTTGTGTGCCCTTAGTCCGGTCATTATTTCTAATAGTACTACACCGAAGGCGTAGACGTCACTCTTGACGTATAAGTGTCCTAAGGATAAACAAAATATTATAGACTTAAAACCCATAGATCTTTTGTTATGAAATAAACTATGTGGTTAATATATATTTTCTAAGTGTACCTGTTGCCATGTATTCAGGAGCAGCGTAACCATACGTGCCCATGATCCTAGTTGTAACGTGTGACTTCTCTTGTGATGGCCCTAACTTTGCTAAACCGAAATCTGAAAGCTTTGCTTCATAATTCTGCGCATGTTAATATTTTTGTAAAGAAATCTCATTAGCAAAAGCAAAACGTTTAAGATTCTACTATTTGACATGACTATCATATAATGTATGTTTTATTAGACTAACGGAATCGAGAAGTATGTTGGAGGCTTTGAAGTCTCTATATATGACTTCTCTTGGTAAGCCATGTAGAAACGCAAGACCACGAGCTGCACCGATCACAATCTTGATCCTTAGGTCCCACGGAAAAGGCTCCCCTCCTGAATCAAATAAAGATCATGCAGAGTGAATAAAAACAAAAACGGAAACAATCATATGGATGGTGTTTTGAGGATTTAAAGATCTTAATTACGTCTGAAAAGGTGATTCTCAAGGCTTCCTTTCGGCATGAACTCGTAGACAAGCAGAAGCTCCTTGTCTTCACGGCAGAACCCTAATAACTTCACCAGATTTGGGTGTGAAAGCGTCCCCAAGAAGTTAATTTCTGACTGTCATCAAAAACAAACCCACAAAATCTCAATTTAGCTTATTAAACTTGAAGATTAATATAGTTCCGTTACAATATAAAACAAACCAGCAGGAAAGATCTTGGACTCCTAAAAATGTCTAACCGACCGTGCTAAAGAATTCAGGGTTTCTATAAATTTTACCAATTGTTAACTATAATTTTACATATGAATAATACTTTGTTGATGACATTATGTAGCTAATAACATGTTACTACTACGTGTCCCCAAGTCAAAGTCCAGCAGTAACAATCTAAAGCGAATTTGTTGTCAGTGTTAGAAATTGATAAATAACGTAAGACTTATAGCCGCCTGAATTTAAAACTATTAATCTTCTAAATCTTAGTACAAGCATGTTTTTTAATTATAATTTAATATTTCTTTAAACCATTGTGCAAGATTGCAACAGAAAGTCTTGGTCGTTTCTTGATTGTAATAGTCAACTCTTTCATCTTGATCGAATACCGTAATTATTGGTTTCTTTGTATGTTTTCCCGTTAAAGAAGTAATCAGAATCTGAAAATCGTTATGTTTATTTGTTGAAATTAAAGAATTGAAGATCTTACTCGCCACTCTGAATAACCCTGAACACTCTCGGAGTTCAATCTTTTGATGGCAACGATCATACCGGAGCCGGCTTTAGAAGGAGCCAGGGTCTTGGCATCGACCCAACCTCTGTAAACTTTCCCGAAACCTCCTTGACCCAACATCGAGTCCGGTCTGAAGTTCTTGGTCGCCGTCGATAGTTCAAGAAAGGTGTAGACCTTGAGATGTGGCGATTCCAGTAGTTGACCGGAATCAGTCACGATCCCACCGGAGCTCTCGCTTATCGCCTCGGAGAATTGGCTCCTTCGACCGGCGCTGCTGTTCGTCGTCGCGGCGGTGGTGGTTGTTGACGACGAGAACTCTGTTCCGTTACTATGGTTGTTCGTTGAGGCTGATTAATCCATTCACAAGGACGAAAAGAGATGAGAACCAAGAAAAAACACAGGAACATGCAGAAGAGTTTTATGATTAGAGATTAGTAATTAATTACCATGACTATGGTGGAGACCTGTTTTGGAAGGAGAGGAAGAGTAGAGGGATGAAATGCAATGGCCCATTTTGATCAGTTGTCTTCTTCTTCTATGTCTTGTTTCGGACAAGAGCTAGTGGATGATCAAGTAGCTATGAAGCATTCATTGCTTGAGTTTCGATTTAATTAAATAGGGGTGTTGCAATATAATCTTTGATTTAGTGAAAACCAAACAAAAAGGGGAGGATATTTGAGGGGGTTATAGGGGATATATAAGAAGATTAGAGTTCTTCTTTTAGATTGTGGAAGGATGGAAGGTCTGAGGAACCCACCTTTAATACGACATTTTCCATGCTATGGTCTTATTTGTCAATTTAATGCATTTTAGTTTGAAAAAATAAAAAATAAATTGATATTACATAAGAAAATGCCAAGAAGATTGACCAGATAAAATATCCTAGCTAGATTAATTTCAATATGAACGTGTGACTGGAAACAAAAGTTGTTAGAACTTTGTTTTACTTCGGAAATTTATAAACAGTTTTGCTATATTCCTCGTTTTTAGAACTCATGTTCACATCATAATATAATACTAGAGATTCTGACCTGCTGATAATTTTTTATTGTTTTTCAATATAAAAATTGATAATTCTTCGTTTTAATTATATAAATTGTGACATGATCAAATTTTAATTATATACGAATTTGTTATAGTGTGTACTGTATGATGAAATTTAAAATGTGTTACACAATCGTTTTATGTTTGTAAATAAGTTAAACAATAATTGTATCCGAAATTCGTATTTGGGTTATTATATAATTTTTTAAAATTATAAATTATATAAAATGTTGCTAAACATAGAAAGTGGCTAATAATATTTTTGATTAAGTCTTATCCTCGTGTAGTTAAAAATTTCAATCTCTAATATCAATTTTTTAAAATTATTGCAGGTTTTAATTTATGTTATCGATGTTAAAAAGTTTATGGAATATGTAAGTAATTATATAAAAACATAATCCATTTAACATGATATCAAAAATGTTCGGTCCAAAAAAACTCGAAAGACCAATTATCAAAACCATAAAGTCGACATCACCATTTTAGTAAATTCGTGTACGAAAGCAACTTCATCTAAATGTTGAAATAGGTCCACAAAATCGAAAGACGATAATGTCATTAATGAGATTTTTAGTTAGTCATATCATTAAGGACATTTTAAAAAAAAACTGAAAGATATTAATGCTAAAAAGCGCTGTATTTTTTGTTCATTTATTGACCCCAACACATTATTAACGTCTGATTGATCCGTTAAAAATAAAAAAAATATCTTATAATATTTTAAGATTTTTAATAATTTAATCATATATTTTTAATATTACATAAATTTGCGATTTTTAAACTTTGATGATATTATTATGTCATCCAAATAAAAATGATAATATAAAAAACTTATTGATATGACAATATTAGTTTATTTTTGTTTTAATAAGCTATTATAAGTTTTGTATTTTTTATATTTAAAATTTAATTTATGATACATAGATTTAAGAAAATAATATTATGATGTCATAATGTTTGTTGATTAACTTAGTTTCATAATATATATGTGTAATATTAAATTTAAAATATTTATATTAAATAAAAATATTATATCAAGTCTATTGTTTATTGATCCATTTAAATATATAATATGTAGGCCCAAAATCAAAAGACTCAAATACCATTAATGAATTTTATTAATCTTTTACAAAAATAATAGTATTTTTAGAAAAGTTGTAATTTTCATTAAAAGTATAAAATGTGAATGATTCCATTTTTATAGTTTTGATGGTGACCTAGAAATACTAAAAAATGATGAAAATTCGATTTTAAAAACTTTATACATAACCAAGAACTCTGGATTTTATTTAACCCACAATCTTTTCGTTTATGGTCTTGTAACGCTCGGTACTATTCCCTTTGAATGATCTCGTAAACATTTGATCGACGGACACGGTAACATAAGCTATTTTTGAGTTGAAACTTGTAAATATGACTTGTTTTTTTGATCGAATAAACTTGTAATATGACTATACATTGAAATAACCTATATATTGGCATATTGCGTGCAGTGATGTGAAATGGAACTTTTATAAAGGTCGTCTTCTTTGTCGTCCAAGCAAAATGCTTAATAAGTGTGTGAGATTTATTCGTTTATTTTTCCACAAACCTTAGTAATCATTCGGTATCTATTATTGTTAAACAAGTTGCTATAAAGATAAGAAATTTGTCATATGTTAGCCTTTTATCAAAAGAAAAATAGAGCATATTCAAATGATCACAAACTTTACATATAAAAGAGTTTCCGAGTAATTTCATAGGAAATTGCTTTCATATCGGTTAATAACATTGGACACTGATTTTCATTTTTTTGCTTTGGATAAACAAGATTTCCATTTATGTAAACTACTCAGAACGTTTCCATATTAAAACAAAAAATAAAAATATGAAAAATATTGAATTTTTTTTTTTCCAGATTAGGTAAAAGCTAAATTTTGGTCCACATAATAAAGGGAGATAAATTCAACAAAAACATGTTTTCCCTCGTTGTAAACGGACACTCACACATACAAACACTTGAAAGTGGTCTATCAAGTTTGGAACCTCATTATACGGTACACGTCCCTTAATTTAATCTGGTCTTTGCTGTGTGGACAGAGTCGGTGTATATTTTCAAAGCACGAGCCAACAAAAGGGACCACTTAATGACACACATACTCTAGCTAGTTGCATTAACTAAATTATCATCACACATCTGTTTTGAATCTTGACTACAGATTGATCGTCTGGATCAGTTAAGAAACCAAGCGTTTGAAATGAATCCGATCTTCTGCCTAACAGCACTATCCTATAAAAAGAATAATTTGCGATTTCCCATCACAAAAGTACTCAAACCAACATGGCTTAGAATCTGTTAGTCTTGTGACTAATATTTCTAGATACCAAAAGACCCGACAGAAATCCTAACTTCAAGTTCAATGAAAAATGACCTAGAATATTTAAGTGGAAGAGAAAGATAATAGAGATTCTTGTTCTTCTTGGCTCTGGAAATTCTATGTCCTTTGAAGTTGTCTGAATCTTTTGTGTTTCCTAGCCTAGAGGTTGAATTTCGTAAATTAATTAGAGAAATATTAGGCGGCCTCTCGACAATTCATATGACTTTGTTTGCTAGGCCGGAACCCAATATATTTTCTAACGAAGAAACAATCGTTAATGGGTTGCATTCTGGGTTTGATTTTTATATAGTTTATTGGCCCCAGATTATAGTAGAGTCAAGATATTATTTTCAGAAAACGTGATAGGATATTGATATGAAGACAATGCCCCCTAACTTCGATAATATAATTTCAACGGAAAAAAGAAAAGAGAATATCACTATTTTTAGTCCACTATGGCCACTAGTATATGTATGAATTGTCAAATTTACTTGAGGAAAGAGCAAAGCTTGCCTAGCAAGATTAAGTGGTCACATCCAAGAAACGTGTCCAAGAATATTCAAAGCTGGTTTTGTGGTATAAATACATAACCTTCTCCTATAGTATCTTGAAACTAAAACATAAACAACATCAGTCATCTTCTAAAGACGCTACGCACAAGTTTTTATTAAACTCCAATCATGTCTCTCTTCGCGTCCTTCTTTGGTTGCTTCGTTCCAAAATCCAGCTCAAGGATAAACTCAATCGATGGCAATACTAGTAATAACTCAAAAGTCATGTCGTCTCTGGAGAAACCAAAAAGAAAATCGGATGCTTCCAGAGCTCCGATCATAGTGTCTTATTTTCCAGTGGGTTCGAATCTTTCGCGTTTGTAAGAGACGAAGATGAAGTCTGGGATCTTTACATATTTTGATGTAATGTGAAGGCTCCTCTGTTCTTTTGTTCCTTTGGTTTGTTTGATTATGTATAAATTGTAATAGATCTAGCTACCCCAGTTATATTTGATAAAAGCATATATATATATATATATTATTTGTAATCAGGATTAATAAAAGTGTAAACGTTCACAGAAATGAGAAAAAAAACAGTAATAATTCTAATTAATCAAATATCAGGCCAGAGTGAGTGTTCATGCATAGATATGTTAGGAGAAATTCAAGATGGTTAAGATAAACAGTATATTAATTAATATACTGTAGGAGTGAGTCATCAATTACTAATCAATATATTAAATGCAAATGGTGGGTGAACGCACAATAAATATTTTTTTGTTGTTGTTTAAACCTCAAATGAGAAAATGGCGGCAACTGTTATTTGCGTTGGCGCAAAGAAGATGAAATCAGATAACCAAACACGATGAGATGGACGGTCATGATCCGAAGTTAGAGCATCTTACTTGGCAAATCCCGCCACATCACTTAAATACAGTATTTTTTTTCAGGAAAACAAATCTGGAATTGATTTAAAATACATATCGTCAATTCACAGCACATCAGATCAGCAAAGAAGGAAAAAAAAAAGACTAAAAGCGGAAAAAAAAAAGATCTCAATCGTAAAAAAAAAAAAACCCTAACGTTCGTCCACAGGTAAAAAGAGCTCTCTCTCTCTCTCTCTCTCTCTCTCGCTTGCTTGCTCTCACCGCGTCTTCTGAGTCCAAGTCGGAGTCAATCTTCGTTCTCATTTTTACTCTGTTTGCAGATCTCGAGAGATGAAAGGAGGTGAAACCAAAGCTCAAGCGAAGAGCACTGACGATAGGTATATTCTTCTTCTAAATCACACATTCATCGCCGAATCCGAGAAGCTGTTTGTTTCCGTAATTTTTTAATTGGATTCGATTTGCAACAGATTGAAGACGAGAGGGAAGAAAGCAGGGAAGAAAGTGAAGGATCCGAACAAGCCAAAGAGGCCTCCAAGTGCTTTCTTCGTCTTCCTGTAAGTATATAGTCTCTCGAATTTGATTCTCTCAATTCGATTTAACGAAGCTGTTGCTGCTAAATTTAATATTTTAATTTTAATTTAATTAAGGGAGGGATTCCGTAAGGAGTTCAATCTAGCTAACCCTGACAACAAATCCGTCGGAGCTGTAAGTACTAATAATCTGAGATCTAACAATCATTATTAGATCTCTCTCTCTACCGTTTTGAATATTTTGTGAAACGTTTTTTTTGTTAGGTTGGTAAAGCTGCTGGAGCGAAATGGAAATCTATGAGTGATGAAGTGAGTCTTTCTTTGTGTTTTCGAATTTTTAACCGTTTTTTTTTGAAAAATCATTTTAGGTCTGGTTACTCAATTGTTTTAGTAAATAATAAATAAAAAACAGGATAAAGCTCCGTATGTAGCCAAGGCTGAGACCAAAAAGACTGAATACGCCAAGACTATGCAAAAATACAACATGAAATTGGTACTTTACCTTGACTTTTCTTTTTTTGTCATTTTCTTCTATCTACTGTTAGACAACAAATGTAATCGTTTTTTTTGTCAGGCTAATGGAACCAGTACAGCTGGAGATGATGACTCTGACAAGTCCAAGTCTGAAGTCAACGACGAGCAAGATGCTGCTAGTGATGAGGTTTGTCCTTGTACTATTTTTTTTTTTGCTAAAAATACTGTGTTTTTAGCTTTGTAAGTGTTGCTAGTTTTAAAACTTGTTTGATCTGGGTGTTTTACAGGAGGAAGATGATGATTAAAAAGAAAGATGGATCAGCTGCTGTTTGTTTAACGGAGTTTCTTCTCGTGTTATGTGTTAGCTACTAGTTTTTAGGGAGAAGAATAGTTTACTCTGTTGCTTTGTTTTTTTTCTCCCCTTCATGTTAACTGGGATTAATTCACAACTTCTTCAAGATAACTTTGGATTTAGCTTTTGAACTTCGTTTCTAGTCTTTATGAGATGATATCACAATGTGTTTGCCTCAAATTTTATCTTATACTACACATCTTGTTCTGCATTGATTGGTGAAAAGTCGAATACAGTTTTCTATAACAGGTGTCGTTTTGTGGGATTATCACAGGTTGATTTTTTTTTTTGGTTTTATACATTTTTCTAACTAGGAAAGAAAGTTAAAAAAAAACTCATCGCATGTTTAGTATAAAACTTTTGAGAAGTTATCTACAGCAATAAATCAAATTCTGAGTTCTTGAAGATATTGTTGGAAACAAATATTAATTCAAACAAAGAGACAATATAGTGCTATGATTTTGAGCTGCTCTGTTTGTTGAACTCCACAGCATTCAACAGTTCCTTAGCCGTAGAGGAGAAAGACTTTGCTGTATCTTCCATCTCTGTCGTCTTCATGCTGATTCCCTGCAGAGATTATTAAGGTTAATGAAACAATCAATTGATTATGTGGAGTCTTGATATCAAAGGTAGAGTACCTGTAGCTTCTTCAGATTATCTTGAAGTTTGCTCTGAGCCATTTTAGCAGCACCCATTTCCTGCACAACAACACCGGAATATAAAACCGCCGAGCCAAACTACATAACTTTATCTTACAAGGCTATCTATAAAGTGAAGCTTTTACCTCGGACGAAGCAAAACCGTACTTCTTCTTGATCTGGTCGACTGTAACGCCACCGCTCTTCTCCTCATGTTTCTCTTCGTTAGTCACAACACTCTTCTCATTATTCTTAGCCGTCGTCATCTGCTTCAGCTTACCTTTGAAGCTCGTGAACTTACTCGCCAGCTTCTGCTTACTAATTCCTGACAAAATCCCTTGTTCTTTATTAGGCTGCTCTTGTTTTTGATGATGATCATCATCATCCTCGATATCAATGTCATCTACAAGAAAAAAAGATCAGTAACATACGCTTACATCACTAAGGATATGTTAGACCTATTATTACCTATGTCCAACTCTTCTTCATCGTCAACTCTAGTAACTGCATTGATCTCTCTACTACGCTCAACATTGTTGTTGTTCCATGGGAAATTAGCTGTGGTGAAGATCTTAGAAAGCTCATCAATAGTTTCTTTGGTGCTTTCAGTTGTTTCTGTATCAGCTGTGCGTTTGGTTTTAGTCTTGAAGACGGACCCAAACATACCCTGTAACATACCACATAATATACAACATATGGTTTAGTTACTCATTTGTTGTTTAAAGATAGCTGCAGAGAGAGAGAGTCAATGCTGCTTCACCTTCTTTTCCTTTGGAGATGAAGCAACCACTGCTGCAGTGGTTCCTTCGTGACAAACCGCGTTATCTTTCTTGTAAACTCTGCTCAAAGACTCCACAAGCCTAAATGTTTCCTTCTGAGGTAAGACTGAGCTGACAATAAGTTCATTGTCTCCATTCACCTGCATCAAGAAAGAAGATGATGATGATCAACTAAAATTACTCACTACTAGTAACTTGCAGAGTGTTTGTTCTGAAAGGTACCATGACTAGATCTCCATCCCATGAGGCAGATATGGTAATCTCTGGTAATGAATTTTGTTTTGGTGAAGAGTATGTGAAGCCTCTAATGGAGATTTGTTTTAGAAGAGATAGTTCTGGCAAAGACCTGAAACAGTTCAAAGCGTCAGTGACCTTGAATATGAAGAAAGAAAGACAAAAGACAGAGAGATGTTTTCACCTTATCTCAACAGTTCCATCTGAGAAAACAAGTGTAAGACCAACACCAGAGGCTCCACAGAAGGTAGAAGCTGAGCAAATAGATGGAGAACTAAACTTTTTCTTGTGAAGAATCTTCTTCACTCCCTGGACAACTTGAGCCAATGAGTAGATGTATATAGCTTTCTCAGAACAAAGCAAAACCGAAGGCTGCCTTGTCGAAACATCCTCAACTATGCTCTCTCCATTTGCTGAAGAATCTTGTTTTCCATCTACAATTAATGAAGATAAGAATCTTGATGTTTGTATACTACCTTAGTAAGAGATGAATCCATACCTAGAATCTGCATGAATAGAGCTTTGAATGGCTTTTTAGGCTTAATCATATTGGTTCCAACCATGTTTCCTGAGTCACTATCCAAAGCAAAAACAGATGAGTCCCTCATAGCAACCACCAACACATTCTTCTCAAACCCTTGCACACTACAGCTCTCAGACTGCAAGGAGATGATCCCTGGACAGATCTCACTAGCGATGTGTTTTGTGTATAACACTGTTGCTTCCTCAATGTCAACCAGAGAAACATGTCCTTGATCTGATCCGATAGCGAGATGCTTTGAGTTGTGGCTTTTCTGAATACAGGTGATGGAGCCAGTGAGCTTTATGTGCTTAACACTATGAACAATATGGTTATTCCCTTTCTTTGAGCTTCCTGCAACACAAAAGATTATCATCAATGCATATGAAGACACAAGATAATGGATGAAACTGTTTGCTTTTAACATACCTTGGAAAGGGATGATACTGTTTTCTGTTAGGTATGGCTCAGGTTTGAACCTATAAAGACGAACCATTCCGTTCTGATCACCAGAGACAAGGAGCCTTGAGTTGCTGTCGAAATGCAAAGCTGTCAATGCAGCAGTATCAGCCTGCTAAAAGAATCTCACATCAGAAGGCAGAAGTACATTTAAAACAAGAAGAGGAGTCTAATGAAACTTTACCTGTTCTTTCAGGAACAAGACAGGAATGAGAAAAGGACATGACATGTCCCATACACCAATGGTTCCATCACTATGTCCAGTGATGTAGACATTCTTAACCTTTGTGAAACCAGGGAAGTAACCTTCCTTTAGAGATATATGAGAAGGAAGAAAAGGTGCAGTATCTTTGGCAAGCTGAGCATAATCCTCTTCAGAGAGGTTCAGCAAGTGTGAAGAGTTTGTAAGGAACTTTCCTACTGTGACGCTACTAGAATCTGAAAACGGCAGCTTAACCACACTTTCCTTAGGGAGAGAAGGAGGTGATTTGGATTGAGATTGAATAAGATACTTCTCAATCATATAATCATCGTAAGCATACACACGTCCAGACTTTCCAAGAACTAGCAGAGAATCCTGTTTACCATCGGATAAGATCATCTCCATGCCAGCAATAGGCTCAGAGACATGAAGTCCCAGCTTTATCATCTTTACTTCGGTCTGGTCGTTGAGTAAAACCACCTGCAAGGAGTTTGAAGATGATCCGGTGGCGTAAACTCTGCTTGCTTTCCCTTCAGCGTAGACCCATTTTAGAGAACTTATCGGTGTCTTCTCGGCTTTGTATCCGACGTTAAGCTTGCAGACCGTGGAAGAACTCTCTGTCATGCTCCATATCTGAATGTCTCCATTGCTATATCCAACTGCTACTTTGCTTCCTGAAGGGCAAACCCAACAAGCACAAGTGGCTTTCTTTGCTTCCTGCTTTCCTCCTGTTTTGAGAACCGGTTTGCTTTCTTTGATGTCCCATAAGGTGATAAACCCAATACTAAATACCAGTAGAATTCTTTTGGTTTCAGCTGTTGGCTGTGGTAGAATGCTCACAACTGAAGTATCATCAGAAGCTTCAACTGGAGAGCCTAACACAATCAAGAAGATGTTTTAAGAATCCAAAGAGATCTTCTTTTTTTTGGTATTTAGTTATTTAGTTACCATTTGATGCTAGATAAGGTATAGTGTAGTCCATTTGTATCACTTGATTAGAGTCTTGATCAATCTTCAACACTGATACATTACCAGAAGAGTCTCCAACATAACTGCAAGTTAAAAAAGACAACACATTTGCTTTCATTATCAAGAACTCAAGAAACTATGTTAAGAAGATTGAGGATGAAAGCATTACAAGTAAGGTGTATGTTGCATAACCCTGAGAGATGTTATCTCGCCGTCGAAAACATGAAGATGAGACATAAGCTTCTTCTCTAGGTCCCAAACCTGGAGTGAATTTTAGATTTTCAGACCAAATCTGAAATGATAATAGAGTGATTCAAGAAAATGTCTTACTTCAATCTGATTCTTGGAGTTCACATTGAGAAGTATTCCTTGGTTCTGAACAAACTAGAGAATCAAAAATAATGTGTCAAGCAAGCTATGTTATTGTAATAAAAGAGAAGAAAGAGATACTGTAAGTGAGCAGCACCTCAAGAAACTTGCTTGTGGATGCTTCTTCTGACACTAGTAAAGCCTGAGTCTGATCTTTCCCAAACAATTTGATTCTACCATCCCTGATAATCAAAAACAATATATGATGTCACAACAAGTGTAACAACTTGAAAAAAAAAACTTTCTTTACAGCTCTTACTTGGTGGACACTGCGAGGATCTTCTGAACCGGATCATAAGCAAACAAGTGAGCTCCTGATGGGATTCCATAGTGTAGCACAACACGTGGCTCGACGTCATTAGCTCTTAATCCTTCTGATGAGCTTCCTCCAGGCTGCAACAATGAGAGGAAAATGGTAAGAATTTGAATGATTTTTTTTCAGGCTATATCTAAACCGGACGGTTCGGTTGGGAAACGCTAAACATAACGGTTCGGGTCTCATTTGTGTGGATAGGATAAGTAAGAAAGTCAACAGATAGTTTGTAGTAACTAGATTGGATACGCATTTAATGCGACTTTTCAAAAATTTAGGACACGAAACATGCGTGTCGACAAAAACATGTTACGTCATAAATATTTATTTTAATTTAAAGTATCAAAGTGGATTAAACATCTGGGCTAACCACGAACCGACACAGAGTAGCAGTCACATGACTCACATTCACAAGTAGTAAGATCTGTGTTTCGACAAAAGTACGAACTTAATCATCATAAAGCAAATATATGTAATAATAACGGAGCCAAGGAAAATTCTATTTTTCTAAAAGAAAAAAAAACAAAATATTATTCTAACAGTCGATCTAACATCGGTTCTGTAAATTTCAGAATTTCGAATTTTTTTTCTTATCACGCTAAATCTGAGAAGACCGATCGAAGAAGAAGATGAACAGTTCGAGATAAAAAAGGAGTTTGTCAGTTTGTGTGTACCTTCTTCGCTGCTTTCTCGACCAGCTTCTTCACGAACATCTTTGTCAACCCGTGAACTGATTCAAAAACTATCGAATGTGATCAAATGAAAACCAGACACAGATCAAACTTGAAAATGTATCAGAGAGTTTTGTGAGATCACCAAGGATTTGATTCGTCTCTACAATGTTTTGAGAGAAAAGAGGGGGAAGAGATAGAGAGAGAATATAGAAGAAACGAGATGGGGGAGTGTTGAGAAGTAACGGTTCCTTTGACGGTTTTTCTTTATAGACGGCAACCCACAAAAATAAATATTAACAACAAACATATACGGAAGCATATCCATACATCAATACCATTACATTTGAAGTCAAACTCCTATATATATATGGTGTGATGTAGTTATATTACTCGGATTGTATAAACGTTCCCTATTAAGTGTGAAATCACTTACCATATTAGATTAATATACACTTGAAATTTTACCATCCTAAGTGGTAGCTCAATTGATTTAAGCGCATGCGTTGGTGATGTTGCGTTTTTGTTCAAAATTTGGTAGAAAAGAAGTTTATATTCTTTCTGTTTCAATATAAATACCGTTTAAGGTTTTTGCATACGAATTAAGAAAATTATTAAATTTCATGTTTTATCCATATTCAATGTAATTATTTGTTTGGTTTAATTAATTAATAAGCTAAAATTGGAAAATTTATCTAAAATATGCATTGAAAATTTAAAACAATACTTATAATGAAACAAAATTTTAAAAATTAAAATGACACTTAATATGAAACATAGAGATATTATGTTTTGGTATAAGCAAAAATAATTTCTCCAGTCTCTTATTTGGACTTTTAGATATAAACATTTCATGATTAACAAAAAACGTATTTGCCAAGAAAATAGTTGAAAATTTTCAATTTACTTACAGCCTCAAATGTTTGTTTATTTTCCAGATATACATTTAAAAGATTATCATAAATTTTCGAAATATTTGGAAATTATCGTATTTTAGTCCAAAAAGCATAATGAATGTTTGATTGCAACAAAAACTCTGAGACAGTTATAAGCGTTACTACCACATAAATCTTAATCCATGCGATGGAATACATGTGGGACACTGTCACTCATCCCACCAACACAATACAAGACTTAGAGCTTTTGTGTGTCAGTGTGCTTCCCTTAGAGTAGAGTGAAAGATCAATATAGGCAAACGATGGAAAAACTATATTTCTGACTCTAGATAAATCTTAGTTAAACAAAACTATTTTATATGATCTTGTTACAAAGTTGTTAACCGGTTTCAATTTTCTTAAGAAACTACTTTTACAACTTTTTAACAACAAAACTAGATTTGTTTTATGAAAAAAAAAAACAAGAGAAGAAGCAAACAGAACTCGTGAACTACTTCAACCATTGCTAAGCGGACCTTTTCTCTAAACAATCTTATAAATTAATGATTTAATTTGCGAAAATGGTTTGATTGACATTTATATTTTTTTAAAAAAATACTCAAACACTGAAACTAAATAATACACGAAAAATGTGATGGGATCACGCATAAACTTCTCCATAAAACTGCTATGATAAAAAGAAACACTGTAAGGAAAAGAGAAGAAAGGAAGCTTGAACTCATGGTAGATTGACCGGATGAGACAGCTCAACCGGTTTCGACTCTGTTGGCCAATTGTCATGCCCGCGAGTTCGAAACCCGGCTGAGGCGAACTGCTCTTCCGTGTCATTAAAAATGCGGTACTGGGCCACGGCCCAGGTAAAGCCCTCCCGGGTGAAGTGGACCGCTGCCTAACCGGGCCCAGGCAATGACCCGCGAAGCGGGGAAGCCTGGATTATCAAAAAAAAAAAAAAAAANTGGTAGAGCCGAAGAAGGGTCCTCGTCAGAGACTAGTCAAAACGGTACACGTCGCAAACGCTAATCTCTTGTATGGGTCCAGCTGAAGTTGGTGATCTAACTCTGTTACGTGATATCATGAGAGGCGTCCGATCTTGTGTCAGATGGACGGTGAGAGATTACACTGGCTTTTTCTATGAGAGCTCTGACCACCGACCAAATCTGGATAAATAAAGATAAACAAAACTTGGACATAAGTGCAATTATCATTTTTTCTAATGCGATTCTTAGCGTATTAGGTGGGGTTGTACTAATCAAATGCAAGATAAAAGTTGGACCCATCCTCGATGTATATCATTCCTCGGATACGGTTTCTTTAACTTTTGGAGAGATTTGATTTTATTTATATGATTGGGATTTTTCTTAGCTTTGTGAATCCACTTAAGTAAAGCCAACCACTGAAGATATGAAACTAGAAAATGAAAAGTGATTCAGTTTTCCTTCGTAGAAAGCTAAGAAACTTTGCCAATTTCTGCTGATAAAATTACCCTATGGTGCAAGTTCCGAATTTCCCTGAAAATTTAAAAAAAAAGATCTCAAGGCAAACCTTATATTTAGTGTGTATTATAAATATAGTTCAAATAAATTTTCATTGTCTTACTATATACTTGTTAAAATCAAGTTTGAAATAGTCACATTTCGTTTGAACATTTGATGGCATAATAGATCATATCACAAAACCAAACCTTAGAGGAAACCCATTTATTCAAGAGATGATATCTCTTTGCCCAAAATAGAATTAAAGAAGCCCAACGAGGCTCAACGAAATCCAAGTTACAATACTCGGTTTAAGCCTGTTTTGAAGATCAAACTTATTTTTCTTTTTGTCAACCTTGAAGATCAATCTTAATATCTTATAAGTTATAACCTTGGAAGTTGTTACATTTTTGTAAAGGCCTATAATTTTTTTTTTTTTGAAACTATAAAGGCCTATAATTTGGTGACAATTTTTTTTGCATATTTTATATGCCCCCACGTCCTACCCTCACAATAGAAAGACAAAACGGAGAACATGTATAAAATATGAACTCGTGTTATGTAAACAGTTGGGTCTTGATATTTGACTTAAGCTCGCACATGGAAACCTCTTTGTTTACTCGAATAACATATGTTTCTATTTTTTTTTTTGTTTCTAGAGATACATAAATCCACAAAAACCTAGATTGCCAAAACAATATTAGAATTATCGATTGGTACTAGTAGAAAACTTTAAAAAAACAATCAGTACTAGTGAAAAAACTATCAATAACTAACTTTATAAAGTACAGATGATCAAATATATCTATTATAGTCTATTAGTCAATATTCAAAAATATCCACCCAATAAATATACAGGTATATATTTTTGAACATAAAAACATACATTCATATACAGGTAGATTATGATGTGTTACTATTAGGTAACAGTCTACTTCCCACTGACAATTCATAATCATCCCAATTCCAAACTTATGTTCCACCGTATTTAGGTGAGGCATTGACTTGAATATAATTGTGAAGTAAATTCAACTTTTAATTGACCTATGCTGAATATTTTTGATGTGAAAAGATCACAGTATGTAAGTAGACCTGAGAAGAACTAAGTACACGTTCCGACAAATACTATATTCACCGGATTCAATACGGCATGTGTCATGAGACTCATGACCACGTATTCGAGTATTCGTTGACTAGTGCTCACATTTTGTTTTTAACAATAAAGACAACTATGTTTAAACGTTTCTGTTACTAGTTACTACTATTATTATTCAGGGATCAATTTCAATTATTTTTGCAGTTAATGATTCTGATTAAAATTTATTAAATTCTCATAACCCTTAAGTGCCCGTGGAACATGGGCGGCGGACACCGACCACCATCTACGACTTCTCATGCTTAGATGACACGTTGGTGTGTGGCTCCTTAAGGACCTTTTAACTAATAAAAGTCCCGACTCTGACCCACCAATTTTAGATTTCTCATTTCATTTATGTTTCTTCTTATGTTTGATTAGGATGATAGGGATTGCACAAATCGTTTTTAACGAAATGGGAAGGACTCCCTCTTTTGGGCTACGATTCTCTCTCGTTAAGATAAACACGATTAACCGAGTGGAGCACAGCTGTCGAACCTAAAGTGACACGTCCGCCTTCCAACTTAGATTTCCGATCACTTTGTCGGTGAAATCTTCAAATATTTTAGGGTTTGTTCTTATTTCTCGCGGTGGAGAAAAATTTCCAGATCAAACTCTCACAAAAATCAATATGTCTCATGCGATGGATAAAGCGATGATGGCGTTATCCTTGGAGGAAGAAGATAAGCCGTTCGACTTGCCGAATCTTCCACAATTCAAATCGTCTGAAAGGAACTCTCGAAGCCTTATTGGAAGAATTTTGAATCCTGATATCCAAAAGATGCCGGGGCTTATTCACGACATGCCAAGAAAATGGCAAAAACAGGGGAAAGTAAGGGGAATCGCGCTGTCAAAGGAACGATTCCAGTTTATTTTCGATCACAAGCACGATCTTGAGGAAGTACTGGAGAAAGGGGTCCATACCTTTTGTGACTGGACTTTGGCGATTGATCGGTGGATAGAAAAACCGCCGACTGACTACCTACAGTTTATTCCGATCTGGATTCAGATTAGGAATTTACCGGTCAATTACTACACCAAAGAAGCCATCACAGAGCTAGCGGAGAAAATTCTAGGAGAAGTGATGATGGTGGCGTTTGATCCAGAAAGCTCTC
>OVBX01000736.1:0-34241 GCA_900406325.1 Erucastrum elatum
TATGGAGCTTTTGAACATTGAAACTGAATCCAGAAATATATATATATATATATATATATATATATATATAGTTTATTGATCTCTAATTCTTCATAAGTGTAAAGTTCTATATATTTATTAACAGAGTAGGTCACTGGCAGAAATATATGTTGGATAGGCTGTTTAAACTTTGGTTTACGACAGAGATTATTTATTTGTTGACAACGAGTAAAAAGAACTGACCTACTTTTATATTATGTGTAGTTTCGATTAATTCGGTAGACAAATTTTCGGATATTTTATATAAAAATATATTAGGTTAAATAGCAAATGATTGGATAAAATAATTTTCATTATAATACACTAAGAATTTCTTTGTTAAATGAAATACGTACTTGCATAATTTGTAAATAAAATCTCAAAATAGACCATCTACATACACTTTTAATTTATTTATAGCGATACACACAATGCACAAATGTTTGTAAAATTTGTAAAATATGGGAAATAAGCAATAAGAGAGTATGGGAAGAGGATCATTTGATGTTATGCCGTGTATGTACAGTATATTATGAGAAAGATGGAGTAAATGTAGATCAAATTAAAATCCGGGTAAAAATTCCCTAAAAACAAATCTAAAGTGAGCTGGTGAAGATAGAATAAATAAAAAGAAAGAGGAGAGAGGAAAGAGGCAGAAGTGGAGCTGCAAAGGCAGTGAGGCAATCATTGCTGGTGAATGTGGATGAGAGCCCAAATTTTCTTTTGATTATTTGTTTTTCATTTATTATTTTCTCTCTCCATTTTGCATAATATACTCAAGTGTACCCCTTTTTATCTACAATACACGAGCGAGTTGGAAAATAGTGGTTGAAACGGATGGTATTAAAAATAGTGACTAGTGTTCTTTAGGAGAGAATGTTGTGAATATTCTCTGAAAACGCTAAACATGAGTTTTCTATGTATTACTCTAATTTTATTAATAAATTAACAAAAATTAATATTCACAACGAAAATGAAATAGTCTAAACTAATTTCTAATGATGTTTATAGCGGTAAGTCATTTTTTATTATTGTTAAGATAGACGTATATGAGATTGTCTAAACTAATTCTAATGAGAAATGTAGTTTACATATAGATTTTTTTCTGGATATGCAAAGAGTCCGAGATCAGCAATCCATATTCGATGTTCATGTGGATGTCTAAAATAATATGACGCAATTTTGCATAGCCGACGAATCAAATTTTAAAAGTGTTGGTGTCTCAAACGCATTTCCTTACCACTACCGCAAAGTCTTGAACTATAATGGTAACTGGTAAGTTTTTCTTGAAATGAACATGGTATATGATTTATATGGTTTAGACAATCCATTTTAAAAGAAGTTTCGTCGCTTGTTTTGTTTGCCGTAATAAACACAACACTTCACGACGCAAGAAGAAGTGGGGATTTATCCATTCGTAGTGTCCTCTCTATGGTAAACCAGAGATAAGAGATAATTTATTCTTTAAATGTTTTTTTCTGTAGTGAACCAGCTAGGAAAATGTTCTACTCATGGGTACTAGCTTCAGCGATCAAGCCTGTCTCGATTAACACGATTCAATCTCTGTTGCATAATAATCGCACTTCACCCATCCATGTACTAGTTTGTTCCATCCAGAGTACATTATATATTGAGTTTGGAAAGGGAGGAATAAGAGATGTCATGATAAGCACCACACCATCCTCTTGTGTAATTCAATTCAAATGATTCGAACCTAACTGATTTCACTTTCACATAAAGATGCAGAGGATATGAACAGATGGTATACAATTTCACGGTTCCTCACTGTCTCCCTTCAACACTGACGCTTCTATATGAAGAGTTCAAAGTTGTCAAGTTTTTATTGTTGTAAAATCGTCTAGATTTTTTTCTTTCAAAACAAATGTATTGGTTTTAGATTTTTTTTAATTGATTTTAGATTTTGATCACATTTGATCAAATCTTTGTAACATTTTTTGATAAATAAATTTCAAAGTCCACTAAAAAGGTGTCGTGTTACTATTAAATATATATATATCCAATCATCTACATGATATTATTCAGTATATAAATGAATTCAAATAAGTATTTAGAAATTCTCATTTGGTTAGTTTCCTTCCATTTATAAACAAGAATCGAGATATAAGAAAAATGTATATTTTAGTAAAAGCTAGATGTATCTATATGTGTATATGTATATATATATATATAGATTATGGAAATAAGGAACATGAATTTGTCTAAGCCTTATTGCACATTCTAGTTAAATACATTTCAATTTTAAAATGAAGTAAAAACAGTGAAATTTTCACAATACTGTAGAGAATCTTGAGAATTTCTGTAAAAACAAAAACTGGCAATCCTTGACATGTTTTTTTACTGGCTGTAATGTTTTAAATAGCGTTCGTGATTGATGGTAAATAGATTCAATCAAAAGATGAAAAGGACAAATAAATGTAAATTTGAGAAAGATTAATAACTTGACTTGACTAGCGTGTGGGCCCACAGAGGTGGGATGAGGCTATGGTCACTGTCTTTAGAGAGTGAATGATGCAGAGGACACGCACGTGGAGTCTGTTTCAACCTCACTGTCTATCTCTCTTATTTGTTCATTTAATACGCTCATTTCTCCTAATTGTTTATTACAAATTCGTATTTTTACAACCTTAAAAGTATTTAGACAGCTAGGTGATTGATTTACTAAAAAACTGAAAGACTTTTATTTATCAACTAGAAATGTCCCACGAGACTCCTAAAATTATTGTTGTCATCCTACATTTATATCACCACATGTCTATTTTAATTGTCTCAATCAAAATAAGAGATAAATAACTAATAGTTTGTGGAAATAATTTAATATTTAATATGCAAATACGAATGTCAAACTGAGCATTGTGTCCTAATTATACCCTTTAAATAATTAAATTGTCAAATAGAATGTTGGCTAACTAGAATCTTGGTATCGAATTATCTAGTTTTGAAGGTGTTTATAAAATGTTAATTAGTCAATTTTGTTATTTCTTTTTGTTTTCTGAGACAAGTTTGATTCTAGTTTGAGGAAAAGTGGGGGAGTCAAATGTGTATAAATACATATGTTAGTAGAGAAAATGATTGAAAATGAATCCACGATCGTCCACGCGTACTTGAATACAATATCTGGTATGATTAGTATTTTGATCTATAAAACATTTGAATCCCAACAGTTATAAAAAATGACCGAAAAGAATTAATGAGTGATTAATTAGTTGGCTGACTTTATTATTTATAAAATGTTGTGATCGTTCTTTTCTCTTCTTTCTGATTAGTAATTGTTAATATCTGACGCATGTCAAATATGTACAACGCCTTTTTACAATCGTTTCTTTTTATTTTTCGTGTCTTGATTCTTCGTTTCTTACATGTATTTAAATATTTAATACTGGCCGAGACTTCTGATTATAAGTTTTTTTTTTTTTTGAAAAAAAAGGCTCGTAGCTTCTGGCTATAAATTTATAGTTAAGAACTTTTTTTTTTTTTTTTTTTTTTTTTAAAGGGCTTTTTATTTAAAAANACTTAAGATCCCGATTTGATCAAAAGTTCAGCAATGTAATTATTAATTTTTAGCTACCGATTTATATGTTGCGGAAAACTGGTTTGGAAGAATTCATAGGGACTATCAGCTATGGAAACGTATCACCAACACGAACTATTAATATATGTACGTTGTATATATTGTTGTTTAGTGTTCCTAACACAAGAAAATGAGATTGAGAATTGCTGTCAATGAGATAACACCGATAGTGGAAACATAGCAGAAGCAATATAATTTTGCTATATATATAGCACTATATTTGGATTTGTTTTGGGTATATAAGTATATGGTTTCCAAGATAATATAGTATTGAAGTCTCGAAACTCATTCAAGAGACAAATACTTCCGCCCCCCCCAAAAAAAAAGTTTCATAGAAAGGAAGTTGGATTCTTTTTTTTTGTCAAAAGTTGGATTTTATCATGTGGATCTCGTGATCTACCATAGAGCCATGGATTAATCACCTGTCAGTGATATTTCAATCTATTTATTATTTTGATATCACGTACGTCCAAAATATATAATATATGTAACTTCTGAGTTCTACTTCTGAATCGCTGAATCTTTCGCTAACTGTGCAATTAATTCTACGATCGACATGAAGTTAACAATGACGACGAAAACTGACGTCCCTTTTCAATTATTGGAAAAATCGAAAATAGGTTTGTATTATTATGAAATTTATGCATGAGACGCAATAAATACGAATTCTTCTTTTTCCACACATATCGACCACTGTACGTTAAAAAGCCAAACATATTTATTTGAATAATTGTACAGAATGAAAATCACGTAGGATCTATTACCACAAATAACGAAAAATTCTCAAAGGGAATAGTTTATAATGTAAATAAAATTCCAAAAATAAAAAAGACACAAAAGATATAAAGCAAAGAAGAAAATAAAAGTCTATGCTTTCATATTCATATCGCTTTAACCATCGCTCTCTCTCTCTATCCCTTCTCTCGCTCAGACACAGACACACAGCTAAGCTTCCCATCTGAAAGGAGTTTCATGTCCTTAAGGACCATAACCTATCTCTCTCTAGCAATAAAAAAACCGCAGATAGAGAGAGAAACTATGGCTCACATAAAGATCTAACAGAGACAGTAGTCCCACTATCCCCACCACAACCATCTTTGATCATCATCATCATCATCAATGGATCCCGATCCAGATCATCACCATAGACCAAACTTCCCTCTCCAGCTTCTTGATTCTTCTTCCTCCTCTTCCACTTCCTTAGCCATCATCCCATCAGCTTCGTCTTCCGAACCTAACTCCGACCCTAACGCTCTCTCCAAGAAACCACCTCCAAAGAGAACCTCAACAAAGGACAGACACACCAAAGTCGAAGGCCGAGGCCGTAGGATCCGCATGCCCGCCATGTGCGCCGCACGTGTCTTTCAGCTCACACGTGAACTAGGTCATAAATCCGACGGAGAAACCATCGAGTGGCTTCTCCAGCAAGCTGAGCCGGCGGTTATAGCCGCTACGGGGACTGGAACCATACCGGCTAACTTCACTTCTCTTAATATCTCACTGCGTAGCTCAAGATCTTCTCTCTCCGCTGCTCACCTTCGTACAACACCGAGCAGCTACTACTTCCACACGCCTACGATGGCTCAACAGCATCAGCAGCAACAGCTTCACCAGGTGCGTCCCAAGAACGAGTCGCATTCTTGTTCTTCTTCTCAGCTCGTAGATCACAGCCAGATGGGGAATTATCTAGTACAATCAACGGCTGGATCTTTGCCTACTAGCCAGACTCCTGCCACGGCACCGTTTTGGAGTAGTGGTGAAACTAATACGCAGAATCTATGGGCTTTTCATCATTCCGGTGACGTTTACAACACGAGCAGCGGTGGTGGTGGTGGTGGCGGTGGAGCAGGGGGTGGAGGAGGAGTACATTTGATGAACTTCCCTGCGCCGTTTGCGTTGTTTTCGGGACAGCCTTTGGCGTCTGGTTACGGAGGAGGAGAGCATAACCATTACGGTGTTTTGTCGGCGTTGAACGCTGCGTACCGGCCGGTTCAGGAGACGGAAAACCAGCAAAACCGCGAAGGAGATCATCATCACAACCATCAAGAAGATGGAAGCACAAGTCATCATTCGTAGGCCATAAAAAAGAAAACACACACAAACAATATATATCTGTGAGATTTGTTTTTATTTTTTTGTTTTGTTTGTTTGATTGTTTTTAAACAAGCGTGTTTTGTTTTTGCATTGCTTTTATCATATATATATTTTTTTTTCTATATAATCGGATTTCGTTATTCTTCTGATTAATGTATTAAGTACTTAAGAACGTGATTTTCGATATGTTTTAGTACGTATAGTATTTGTCTTGTGAAATGTTTTTTCTCTTTACTCATGAGTGTGATGCGACGAGAATTCTAATGAGACATAATACTTGATTAGGGTTTCTGAACCATTATTATATGTATAACTGTTAAGCAACAAAACATTTCCCATGCCAAATAAGATATATTCCAGTTATTTTTGGTTCATGGTCTGATCCGTTCTACCGTATTGTCTCAAAAGACACATATGCATTATGAGCTTATTCGTGTTCTATCTATACTCAACCTACTATTCTCCGATGTCAATTATATCCTAAAAATTTTCAATATACAATTGACTAGTCTATCAATATTCAATACCAAGATATTAAATTTATATATGTGTTATATATAGTAAACATATCATATAGTTCAGATCATTAAAATGTGAATTTTGGTAATCGAAGTTTGTTAATGAGGAGTTTATCTAGATATGATGACATACCAATGCCAAATCTAGTTTATCCATGAATACTGAAACAATGTATGGTAGAACGAAAGCTTATAGATTTGATATATAAATATAGATATAATAATCAAGTTATCAAACTATTGATGGTGATCTGCATCTTGTATCGGTCTATATTATCAGATTTTCCTTTGCGCTGTACTGTCTTACCTTGGATGGGTGTGTATACTGCAGAAACGAATGTATAACGAAAGTAGGTGGATGTATCAACGAGCATGGGAATTGGTACGTTAGCAATTTTAAAATAAGACCACACATACACATATATATACAATTAGTATGTTAACAGAAATAAACTATTGCTCTGCATAATAAAATAATAAAAAGTTTCAAGTATAATAATATTGAAACTTCCATAGATGGGTGCCAACCATTCCTGAAAACACATGTCTGTCGGTTATACAAGCTCATACATATGCCAGGCATATATATTGGTTTAAACAAGGGTCGATGTTAATATTTTTTTATAAAGAATGTAAATTCTAGTTGATCTCATCTCAGTGACAAATATATGAATCAGCTAAACTAGATTTGACGATAATAATAATAGACACGAATATGGAGGCACCGATGATCTCATGAATCTTCTTTGATATTTGTATATTGTTGTTTACGTATTACTTTATAGATAAACAATAAGATACGAGTCATGACGATCATTGTGTTTTATGTCGGCGTTTTATTTTATAGAGAAAAAAAGAAATCTGAAAAGGAATGGACACAAGTAGGAGAATAGTAAGAAACCTGGCATTACCTTATAGGTCCAAAAGAAATGAAAATGTCTCTAAAGCATGCTTAAAATAGATATTTGGATCTACGTAGTTATATAATGTGGAAAAACTATCGTATAGAAGAGTGTATTCATGTGGACTCTCTGTTTTTGACCTGGAAAATATTAGATGATCATCATACCATCACTTGCTTCTCTACTTTGTTTAGATCAAGCTTCACTATTTTAAAATGAAAACCTTTCTAAATAATTTTTTAAAAAGGTATTTATATTAAAATATTTTGTTCTAGTTTCTCGACATTCCTAATTATATGCATACAAAATCAATAATTAAAATCTTTAACAAAACCAAGTCAAATAAAAACCGAACCAAACTATTGATGTAATTTATCGTCTATCTTGTTTTAGATTGATGGGGCAGAGATGCGTAGCATGGCTGTTTGAAGTGCTTGGGCACCAGATGCTAATGAACATATCGCTTCCATCTTTGAGTTAGAAAAAAGATTGATGAAGAGGAAAGGAGATTA
Organism: Erucastrum elatum; assembly: GCA_900406325.1. Classification (NCBI taxonomy): domain Eukaryota; kingdom Viridiplantae; phylum Streptophyta; class Magnoliopsida; order Brassicales; family Brassicaceae; genus Erucastrum; species Erucastrum elatum. Next base: position 7,634 of record OVBX01000736.1, read on the forward strand.
AAAACGTACTCTCAGAAATCAACTCTTCTAATTCACCGGGATCTCCATTATATAGAAAACCACGTCGTTTAATATAATATCGGTTCTTGACAAAAGTGATATGCCATTTATTTGTTGAACTCAGGCCAAAATGTTTTAACTTTTAAGAGAGGTTAGCTTTTCTTTTATCGATTTCATGAAAATAATGGGTTCTGCATTTGTTCAGGCCCAGATTGCATGATGCTTCCTCCATCGCCCATTGCTTGATATGGCCTATAAAGAAAACATGGGGGTTCATAAAGCCCAATTATTAAATTAAGCCGAGAAAACAGTCAAGTAGAGTTTAGCCGGACATTTGGACGCATAATCTTATCTCATATCCCTCATTTAACTCTCTTTTAAATTTACCGAGTAGAAACTCGAGTCATGCTCAAGTAAAATTCTTATAAATGTGTTTAGAAATAAACAATTTGTCCATAAAAAAGGGTAAATTTTCGGTGCCTCTATGCTCGTGCAGACTTGATTTGTTTTTGTTTCCTTTATTTTGTTTCTAAGTACAAATAAGAAGAAAAAAAGGAGTGGTCACAAAAAGTCCAAGGTAAAAGCTGGCCTCCATTCCACTTCCACACTGTGAGAAAAGAGAGAAGAAAAAATAAAAAGGCCAAAGATTTGGAAATTAAGGAAGAAACTGGAGAGTAGTAATGCCTTCTCATTCTGGAGACGACAATGTTCTTCAAGTTCTCATCAAGAACTTCGATGTTCTTGCTCTGTATGTCTCTTTCCATCTTCTCTTTTCTTTACAGATCTTTATCTTGTTTTATTTTTAGGTTGTTATTTAGATCGTATCTTGTTTCCTTAGTTTTGATTTGTACTTAGTTCAACTACATTGTCTATGTTCTTGATTCCAGTTTTGAAAGAGAAACCATCTTTAGTTTTTTTACTGATTTATAGAGTTTAGTTTTGTGTTTTTATTTTATATGAAAGTTTAAACTTGCTTTATTTCTGTTTATGCAGCCCATTGGTCGCTCTCGTCTACCCTCTGTAAGTGAAATCTCTCTCCATTATTGTGTTAATTAACTGGGGGTAATTAAAAGATTAAATTGAAAGCAAAACTCACATTTAAGCTAATTTTTAGTGTTAGCTGGGGTAACTAAAAGATTTAATTGACAGCAATACTCATTTTAAGCTATTTTTGTGTGTTAATTGATAGTAAAGCTAATTTTTAAGCTATTCTTTCATCCAGATTGATATGATATGAACACTGGAAAATTTTAGGGGGAAAAGCAGCTTAATATTAAAGAAAATTATGCACTTATTTTCACACACACCCACTTAGAATCCAAAACACGAGGCAGTATGCTTTTGGAGTGTTTTGACTACTTTATTAGTAGTAGATTAAAAGATAATGTGTTTAGAATAATTAATTATGGTGGCAAAAAAATGAACAGATATGCATCAGTGAAAGCGATAGAGACAAAATCATTAGCAGAAGACGAGCAATGGCTCACCTACTGGGTTCTCTATGCAATCATCTCCCTCTTCGAACTCATTTTCTCCAAACTCCTCGAATGGTTAGTTCTGTAACGTTACTATTAATTTTTGTGCTAGTGCAAACCATTTAGCTTATGGTTACAAGCTTTGGTCATATAATAAATAATAAAATATCTTATTTTTTTTTCTAATAAGGTTTCCGATATGGCCGTTCTTGAAGCTGGTGGGGTTATGCTGGCTAGTGCTACCACAGTTTAATGGAGCAGAACACGTCTACAGACATTTCATCAGGCCGTTCTACATGAACCCTCAAAGAGCTTCCACCAATATCTGGTACGTTCCTCAGAAGAAGCTTAACTTCTTCCCAAAGCGTGACGACGACGACATCCTCACTGCTGCTGAGAAATACATGGAGAAACACGGCACTGACGCATTTGAGCGAATGATCGTCAGGGTAAATTCAAAACCATTTAAATATATTAACATGGGTATGAATTGGTTGGTATGTTTATGTTTAAATGTTTAATGAATGTTGTTTTTTGTGATGCAGAAGGATAGCTATGAAAGAGGTGGGAGGAGAGGAGGAGGAGGAGGAGGAGGAAGCAGTAACTACATGATCTTTGATGATGATTATAGGTACTAAGTCTACCACCATGTTTCAGTGGTTTTGATCGGGGGCTGAGCTGATCTTAAACCTGTTTGGCTACATTATTCAGTTTGTAAGCTGTGGCTGTGTGACTTTTGTTTCTCTTATGACTTTTGTAACTGTCAAGATTATGTATGAGTATCATCGTTATGTAGTGATATGTGTCACATGTTTTGTATCAGTAATAAACTCAAATACTTATAAAATAAAAGTTAACACATCAAAGTTCTTGAAACTTAAAGTAGAAGCGAACACAAGAGTTCTTTAAAAAAAAAAAAAACTGAAAAGTGCTTATGCCATGAAAACAAAATTCAAAAGCTTTGAAGGTTGTGTTTAAGACCTTGGCTTCTCCTTCTTGCCCTGGTAGAGAGCAGAGAGTGAAACACCAGAAACCTTGACGACCTTGTACCTTACTCCTGGTATATCTCCCACAGCATGACCCTTGCGTCCAAATCCAGAGATCAACACCTCATCCTGCAAAAATCATAGCTCAAAACATGATTTCAACCTTTGACAAACCTAATCAGAAATGGATACAAAGGCTTTTTTTGAATAAACTTACATTTGGCTCAATGAGGTTCAAACAACCATCGTTGGGGACAAAAGCAGCAACTTTCTTTCCATTCTTGACAAGCTGTACTCTAACACACTTACGTATAGCAGAGTTTGGCTGCTTAGCCTCCATTCCTCTGCATGAATCAACCACAAAGACTCTTACTAATCAGTACTAAAAAGTAAAGCTGATAAATATATGTTCTTTAAATAGCTCTTACATGAGCTCAAGAACGATTCCTTTTGCGTGAGAAGCTCCAGCAAGAGGCTTCTTCCATTCATTTCCTAGGTGAGCCTTCTTGTAGCTCTTGTCTGCCCACCTCTGTTTTTTCCTATGCACTTTCTGAACACGTCCAGATCCCATACCCCTTGTCTTTCTGTATCATATAACATCAAAAGACCAGAAAGAAGATCAAACCTACATCTCAGATTCATCATGATTCATGACTCCACACACAAAAATAACCATTTCATGTTTAGAGATCATAGAATAGAAAACTTTTTCATAAACGTAGAATACAATCCAGTCATCTTAACACACTAAATCTACGTATTAACTATTATATATTTACATCAAATTCTCAAATGAAGAAAACAAGCACTAAGCACACTTAACATACATCTCTAGAAACAAATAGGCACTGAAGCAGAATCTCTTCTATATAATTCAATGATAACTAGAAATTACAATAACAAAAGTTCTTAAAAAAAAACTAAAAGAACAAACAATACCCCATGTTTGCGGATTGAGGAGAAGATTAACAGCAACGATGCTTTTACAACACGCAAAAAATATGAGATAAAAACTTTGCAGCAGCTGAAAACCCTAGCTAGACTTAGTAGTGCCGCTTCTCATTTATATAATAACAAACAGAAAAGAGACTTTGGCATCAAGCTATCCACCAGTGGGCCGCTCCCCAATCTCTGATACAGGCCCATCAGATCCAGTTTTATTCTATTACAGGCCCAGCTCCATTTTCAGTTCTCAAACTCGAATACTCGCAGGCAAAGCGCGTGAACGTTAAGTCTCAATCTATCTTCTTTGTCAACATCGTCAACGACGACGATCATCCAAACTTATCTTTCTCCTCCTCCCTCAACTTCTTTAACCTCACCAACTTCTTCGCATCCGAGGTTCGTTATCACACTGAACGAATAAAGCTTCGATCTTTTCCGCTTATAAACTTGGCTCTGTTTAGTCAAAGCTTCGATCTTTGCTTTTGATTATCAATGTTAGATTCTCCTTCTCTTAGAAAGCCTCCGACTTTATGCAATTCAGCTGACGGGTTTCTCAATCTTTCTTGCAGATTAATCATGGCTCTCAATGCCACTTGCAGCTTTCCGTCGATCAAAGTAATCGATTGCAAGAGCTCCTTTGGTCTCAGATCGACGGCGAGTCAAGTTCGAGTCGCTTCTCTTCCAATTGCGACTTCTCAGCGACGCTCTCTTGTCGTAAGAGCCACCAACGGACACGCGAAGAAGCTTGGAAGGAGCGACGCTGAGTGTGAAGCCGCCGTTGCTGCTGGAGATGTCCCTGAAGCTCCTCCGGTTCCACCTAAACCGGTTGCTCCGGCTGGTACGCCGGTTATTCAGCCTCTCGTGAGTATTCTAATCCCTTAAGTTAGAGAGCTTCCTAAAGTTTTTTATCTATCCATTGAGCATTACTTGAATTATTACATTGTTCCTATGTAATAACACTCTATGTCTTAATGTCATTAACACTCTGTTACGTTTCAAGGTTGAAGCTTTGAGAGAGTTTTACTTTTTTCTTTTTATCTTCTTCTGATGTTTACTTATGGTTACAGAATCTAAACAGAAGGCCACGGCGTAACCGTGCTTCTCCAACTGCGAGAGCTGCTTTCCAGGAAACTGACATCTCGCCTGCTAATTTTGTCTATCCACTTTTCATTCACGAAGGTTGGTCTCTTTTCATCTGACACTTTAGGACACTGTCTCTGGTCTCTATTGTCTTAAGAAGATTTTATGTGAGACTTGCAGGTGAGGAGGATACGCCTATTGGAGCTATGCCTGGATGCTACAGGCTTGGGTGGAGGCATGGCCTTTTACAAGAGGTTTGGCTCTCTGTGTTCTGATTTTTTTTTTCTTTTGAGAGCAATCATGTTAGGAACATGAGTTTTTTCCCATTTCCTATGCTAACAGGTTGCAAAGGCTAGAGCTGTTGGTGTCAACAGCATTGTCTTGTTCCCTAAAGTCCCCGAGGCTTTGAAGGTTTTCATACTTCTCTTGTATATGTGTACATACGTTCTTGAGCTGTTTATTGAACTCTTATGTTATGGCTTCCATTTTGGTAGAATCCGACAGGGGACGAGGCGTACAATGATAATGGTCTTGTTCCTCGAACAATCCGTCTCCTCAAAGACAAATACCCTGACCTTGTAAGATCCGTAATCTCAGTTTTTTATATATACCTTGAGATTAAAAATGGGGTTAAGTTTAATCAGTGTTCTTCTCTTCTGCTAGATTATTTACACTGATGTTGCTTTGGATCCCTACTCCTCTGATGGTCACGATGGTATAGTCAGAGAGGATGGTAAGTATTTTCAATCCAACTTCCTTCCATTACAATTATAATCAGACTAGTGATACATTCTTATAATCTCTATAGGTGTAATAATGAATGATGAAACGGTACACCAGCTGTGTAAGCAGGCTGTCTCTCAGGTAAAACCTTTAAAGAGTTGTCTCTTGGAGTCAAAATGTTTGAACTTTACTTATTGGATATGATCTCTCTGTCTCTGCAGGCACGTGCTGGAGCGGATGTTGTGAGTCCGAGTGACATGATGGATGGTCGAGTAGGCGCAATCCGTGCAGCTCTCGATGCTGAAGGCTTTCAAAATGTCTCCATCATGTCTTACACCGCAAAGTTATCATCTAACTTCGACCTCAACAACTTCTTTTTTTCTTTGAGCATTTACTTGTTTGTTCTGTCTAACTCCGTGTATGAACCAACAGGTATGCAAGTTCGTTCTACGGCCCGTTCCGTGAAGCTTTGGACTCAAATCCACGTTTTGGAGACAAGAAAACGTAAGTAGCAAACAATCCGTCGTTAAATTTTCATTTCTTTTTTCTTGTATCTTTGGCTAAGCTTTTGGTTCCTTGAACAAAAGGTATCAGATGAACCCAGCGAATTATAGAGAGGCTTTGATTGAGGCACGTGAAGACGAGGCTGAAGGAGCCGATATTCTATTGGTAAGAAAGCTCTTTTGATCAGTCTTCAGTAAAACATGTGAATAGTTTGATAACAATATGGAGTGTGTTTGGTTACAGGTGAAGCCAGGTCTCCCATATTTGGACATCATACGGCTTCTCAGGGACAAATCTCCCTTGCCCATTGCTGCATACCAGGTACTATCTTCATCACCAACACTATCATTGTCTCTCAGTTTTTTGTTGATTTTGATCTCTTTTCCATGGTTTTTCAGGTGTCTGGGGAGTACTCGATGATCAAGGCAGGGGGAGCCCTGAAGATGATCGATGAGGAGAAAGTGATGATGGAGTCACTCATGTGCTTGCGCAGAGCTGGTGCTGACATCATCCTCACCTACTTCGCTCTTCAAGCTGCTACTTACTTATGCAACCAGAAGCGGTAGGAGAAGAGACAACAGAGAGAGGGAGAGTTTGCTGGTTTTGCATTCAAGTATTTAACCATTTGAGCAATCATGATTATTTCCTTGCAAATCTCATGTTCTGATCCAACTTTGTTTAGTCATGTTTCTTTGTCTCGTACATTTATGTACTGTCATGTCTCGTCTGATTTTGTATCACCAGTGTGTGTACCTCACTGATTTCTATATAGAAGGGCATTGTTCTGAGTTTTTGAAAGTTGCCTCTTATATTATTTGTTTGCTTGCTGATGTGAAAACTTGTAGTATGGTTATTGTGCACTTTTATTAGCAATGTATATGGATCAGAAATGTGTTTTATTTAATTTGCATGTATTGTTAATATGATCCCTACATGAGTCATTTTTTTAAAAAAAAGTTGTTTATCTTTAGAAATTCAAACATAACAAAAGGTGAAGATATCATAACCTGTACAGAGCTAGAGATTGTAAAAGTTTAGTCCGAAGAAACAAACACAGATAGGTCAGACAGAAGCTAAAATCAACTTCTTGAAAATTAACAGAAATTCTAGTTAGAAACGTTTTGTCAACCTATAAAGAGGAATCAAAAAATGTTTTGTTTTTCTTCTTTATAAATGAAAAAACATTAGACGTGAAACAAAACAAGAAGAAAATTCTGTTCACACTGGATCTTAATGGCCAAGTCAAAGATGTATATCGAAAAGTCCAATGGGCCTTCTAGCTAATCACTTACGTCCGCTAACTTTAGGGTTTCCTCATCGTTCCTCCTATAAAAACACCATTTCTAGGGTTTTTCATCATAATCGCCGAACGAAACCAAACAAGATGGGACGAAGTAAGTCTTTCCCTTCTCCACCTTCATTTCGAATTTAGCTCATTATTAGATATATCCGAATCTGTTTCTCATATAGCATCTCTAGGCTGTGATTAGATTCGTTTTCCAATCGATTGAAAATGTAATACGATCCGTGTGTGTGTTAAAACAGGACCAGCGAGATGCTACCGTCAGATCAAGGGCAAACCCTACCCGAAATCCCGCTACTGCCGTGGAGTACCCGACCCCAAGATCCGAATCTACGACGTCGGCATGAAGAAGAAGGGAGTCGACGAGTTCCCGTTCTGCGTCCACCTCGTCTCCTGGGAGAAGGAGAACGTCTCCAGCGAAGCCCTCGAGGCTGCTCGTATCGCCTGCAACAAGTACATGGTGAAATCTGCTGGAAAGGATGCTTTCCATTTGAGGATTAGGGTTCACCCTTTCCATGTGTTGAGGATCAACAAGATGCTTTCGTGCGCTGGAGCTGATAGGCTTCAGACTGGTATGAGAGGGGCGTTTGGGAAGGCTCTGGGGACTTGTGCTAGGGTTGCGATTGGGCAGGTGTTGCTGTCTGTGAGGTGTAAGGATAACCATGGGGCTCATGCTCAGGAGGCGTTGAGGAGGGCTAAGTTTAAGTTTCCTGGTCGTCAGAAGATCATTGTTAGCAGAAAGTGGTATGTTTTTTTATTTAATGTCTTAGTCTTGCTTTAAAGAGATTAATTAAGTGTATATTTAAATGTTTTTTAGGGGATTCACGAAGTTTAACCGTGCTGACTACACGAGGATGAGGCAGTCGAAGAGGATTGTTCCTGATGGTGTCAATGCTAAGGTTTGTTCTTTTTTTCTTTTCTGTCTGATTCTTGAATGTGTGGTTGATTTGATTCTGATTTGTATTGTGTTTTGTTTGTTTTTGCAGTTTCTGTCGAACCATGGGCCTTTGGCTAAACGTCAACCTGGAAGCGCTTTCATTTCAGCCACTGAATGAAGATGGTTTTTGGTTGTAGAACCTATCATCTAGTTATTCTGGAATTTATGTTTTGTTTTGTTTTTGTTGTAACAAGGATCCTCGTATGGTTTCATTTTGCTATGACTATTGCTTTAAGTTATGTTATGGATGTTTTTTTATATCTTGAGTTTCTTTCTGGTTTATCAATACCTTCTCCAGTTACCCTTCCACTTGTCATTTCCTTAAGTTATTTATCTTACGTTCTCTTGATTTAACATCGAAACATGTACTTTGAGAAGATTATAAAACTCATTAAAAAGACTTGAAGGGATTATAAAACATAGTTCATGCATTTAAATCTTTGTGATTAATAGTAAATCGCACAATAAACGAACTCTACGCACTAATAGACATCTTTATCTCCTTCATCAGTAAGTTGTTTTCGCCATCACTCGTTTGTGACTCGATAATTACGATCTTATCCTTTACGGATGTCGTTTGATCGAGTTCGATAGAAAAGTTAGTCCACTGGGCCGCTACAAGAATCATAACATTGAAAGTATGGGCCATGTTGGGCCTGACCCTAAACATGCCTAGTGCTGTTGTATGGGTTTAAGCAATTGACCAGTGTAGCTCCTGACTTTTCAGCATCAAAACCTCGGTGTTTTCTGAGTTGAACACACTAATCGATCGAGAAACAAACAGAGAGGCGAATCCAAAGTGTCGATATGAGTACAGGTGTGTGTCTCTCTTCTCTTCTCCTCATTATTCTTTCTTTTTCTTGCTTCGATTTCTCTTGAATTATAGAAGTGAAGAGGATTTATCTAAAGCATATACTGGGTTTTAGGAATCTGTGCATACTAGATTTATGAGGTGTCTTTGTGCAATTGGTAGCTTGTTAGCTTTTATGTAACCAATCACTCCTGCTTAATTAGATTTAATTATAATCTGCGGTTATGTGTTGGGGAGACAAGAGAACTGTGATGAATTTGCTTATGAGTTGACCTTTCTTTAGACCTTACGAACATGTAAAATTAATTGTTTTCATTTTATTGATTAATTATCTTATGTGTGTGGTGGTTAGGTGGAGCATTTGGAGGAAACAGAGGATTGAGACCTATTCCTCCAGAAAAGGGCATTTTCCCCTTGGATCACTTACACGAATGTGATACGGTATAACTTTTTAACAACGGTGGCTTTCTCTTTGGTCTTCAGGTAATTTATGTTTGGTTAACTTTCAGTTATTCACTTTAGCATTCTGTTTTTTTTTTCTTCAGGAGAAGAAAGAATACCTAGGTTGTCTCAAGTCTTCAGCTAACAAATCTGAGCAATGCAGACATCTTTCAAAGAAATATCTCCAGTGTCGAATGGCCAAGTTAGTCCTCTGTCACCAACTATCACATCTCTCCTTCGCTTGGGATTTTAAAGGTTTAAGGTCTGTTGGATAGGAGTCTGATTTATATTTTTTTTTCTATGCAGGAACTTGATGGCCAAGCAGGATATGTCTGAACTTGGATTCAGTGGTGTTAAAGAATTGGATTCCACTGAAGATAAAGAATAAAGAAAGTATCGAACATTGAAGAGTAGACCAATCTTCGAACCTCTTTTTTTTTTCTGTGATTTGTTGTCATTGATTCACTTGAGTCTCAAAGTTATAGGTTAGAACACTTCTTCCTCATAAAACCAAAATATTCTTACACACTGTCTTTCAGCTTCACCATTTCTCATCGCTACAGATGATGGTTTTACATATCTGTAATTTTTGTGTGAACTAAAAGCATTCCCATTCTTATTCAAAGAGAATCATACCGAAGCAAAAGGAGTATAAAATATCGTTGCTGGCCCATATGCGTCTGATGACTCTTTGGGCTAACCAATATTAGTTCTTAGGCTTATGGAGTTTCTGGGCTGAATATTTTCTTAGGCTTATGGCTGGATATTTGCTGTATCTTACATGAAAATGTTCGTTTTAAAAAGATTTTTTTTTCTGTTTATTTTTCTATTAGTTGAACTATAGTTAAGCGTATGGGTAATAATATATTTATTTTGAAAATATATAAAATTAAATGTTTTATTGATATGTGTATATGAACTTAAAACGACAGGTTGACAACTAAAGTGAAATGGAGAAAATATATGTTACCTATAAATTAGAGATATAATTAAATTACATAAGAAAAAGAAAACTGGTACCACAAAAAGGTTAGTCGAATTCAGAAGAAAACCCTTCAAAAAATATATCTATATCTATACTATTATTTACGAAATGATTTGGCTTATGTGTCATGTTCTCTATAATTTTAGGTAATTTTGCTTATTTGTCATGTTTTTCATAGGTAATATACTTATTTATTATGTTTTTAATAATTATATTTTTGATTATATGTCATATTCTTCATAATTTAGGTTATTTATTTACTTGTCATGTTCTTGGTAACTTTAATTGTAATTTTATTTATTTGTCTTATTATTGAATAATTTTAAGTGATAACTTTAGTTTTGCTTATTTTTTATATTTTCCATGATCTTAAGATATTTTACTTATTTGTCGTGTTTTGCTATTTTAAAAAGCTTATTTGTCATATTTCATTATTAAGGTTGAGTCATTAATTTTAAAATATTTTAGTGATTATTTAATAATTATTTTAATTTTATTAAAGGATAATTATCATTAAAGAGTATTATCAAATTTTAGAAATAATTTAATAGTTTTATTAAGATGTTTACTTTAATAATATTAAATCATTTGATTTTTTTTTTAAAGTTTACTCACTTTTATGCCACCAAATTATCTCACTAATAAAAAAATAGCTAAGTAATTTAATTTATTCATTGATCATGAATGTTTGATGTTTGGAATCTATATTGTGTAAGAGACATTGTTTTTGTGAATATAAATTAAAGGGTGATAAAATCAAAAATACAATTTCTTATCGTTAATAACCTCTACAATAAATTTGTCATATACAGTGTTTTATATGCAGCTAGTTCGCTAGGAGTGGTGACGCGATGGGGGGAGACATATTGCGACTTCTTGAAAACTACATTGCGGACTTTCCCGAATTTCATATTGAAGTTTTGTGACGATTGTGACATTTTTTAATATGGATAGACATCGAAACCATATATGGTCTTATATATTGTTTTAAATAGAAAAAAAGTTTGATGATCATATTAAAAACATGAGTGCACAATATTTCCAAATTTCCAGCAACTTGTTGTGAGACTTGCTTGCCTTTTCACCAGTCTTATCATGCTCATATTTTTAACTTCTTGATGATGGAGTGCATATATCGCGTCTAGTCAAATCTCTTGTAAGAATGAATTTGGAAACACTATAAACAAATTGGAAAAATAAGGTCATCATTTATTCAAAAAATTCTTAGGCTCGTTGAGTGTATAAAAAATGTCGATTTGTATATAATTTTAAAGATTGTTTTTATTTCTCAACGACCGTCTATATACATGCCTAACTCCAATAAATCAAACATTTAATACTCAATTTGTTCCTTAAAGTTACATATTTAAAGAAAAATGTTTCAAAAAGATCTAATTTTTTACATTTTTAATGTATGTTTAACTAATTGCAAACTTTAAAAAACCTATAGTTGAATTTTTATAAGCTTAAAATTATAGAAAAAGATAAACACAAAAAAACTCTGTCAATTTAATGTATTTTATTAAAACGTGTAAAAAATCTAGAATGTGTAATTTTAGGAACAAAAAGAGTACAATATTTTGAACTGAAATGGTTAGTTTAATTTAACCAATGCTATTTGCTTAGTTTACTTCATGTCTGCATATATGAATATATTAGATAAATGGATAAGTACTCAAATACAAAAGATTAAATTTTGATTGCAGTTTCGCACGAGGTGATAGGGCCTCTGTGCATGTCATTAAAACGGGTAAGTACTCTAAGTAATGATTAATATTGGAGTCTTGATAATTACGTGGTTCATATTATTTTAGAAACTATTATGATAAAATGATCTATATTAACGGCACGAGGGGTGTTGGGAAAATTAATTAAGAAAAGATTGATTAGGTGTAGGAATGGAAGAGGAAAGGAAGTAGGGACGAAATAGAACAGCTCTAATGTGGGGTTAATTAAACAGTGATTTTGTTTGTTTTTTTCCTCAACCTGAATACCCCACGTACCATATTTATAAGTCTGTCTATACATGCATTAATGCATATGCATTCTTGCGTACATAAGCCATGTAACACGTTCGGACTATATATTTGATTTTGGTTTTGCATATATCCATGTTGGCATACGCAAAACAGACCAAACAGTAAAACCAAGCAATGACTATTACGAATGTTGAAACTTCGTATATGTTTTAAAATTTCTTGTTGCTACTCGATGCTTTCGGTGACGTTATCGAAAGTATGGTCAAGTTGTAGATACATAATAAATTTGAAATTTTTGTTTACTTCTATTCTATGTTTTTCTCAAACTTTTTGTTTGAAAGAAAGTCTGTTTTTCTTAAACTTAGGAAAGCGGTTTCTGGAAACAAATAGAATTCAAACCCACCATATTTTATAAGTTATCATTAGATAAAGTTGATACTGCCATAATCCATGAACTGTTTTTCCTTCTAATGTTTTCCATCGAAGTTATCCCAACGTTAGCATCATAGAACATCTGAAAATCAATAATACCACTTCTCTCTTCCCAGGAAACATAAAAAATATACTAAGGTTCTTCTTGATTGTGTACCCTCGATAGACCTACAAGGCTAGGTAGGTCTATGTACCACAATACGATTTTTAATAGGCCTATACGTACTAGTGTATATACACTTTTTAGGATCAACAGTGTACCCGTTCACTAGCCAGTAGCCACCTTCCCTACGTTAATATCTTAAATTGTAAAAAATAAAACTAATATATTGGCTAATGTATTTTGAACCAGGGAATCAATAAGTAGTAAAAACAAAACTATACAGTAATTAGATCGTTGCTCAGAAAAAAAACAGTGATTAGATCTTGATTTGGAATACAAATTGAGTCGAGAAATAAATTGGATAGTTATTAAGATGAGCACTGGACCCATCAAATTTGGTTTAAAAAAAAGGACACATCTGCATGTCTCGAATTACTGAATGAGAGAAAAAGATATGATGAGTGAGAGAGAACACATCCGCATGTCTCTCCCAAGGGGAAAAAGATGAGTCATTTCCTTCTTACCTTTTTAATTATCTTCTTTCATTTTTCCACATTGTAATATTCAAGTTCTTTCGTTTCATATAGTAAAAATATTCAACAAATTATATTGAATTTTAATTCAGATGGGAACGTGATTTTAATAAATCGTTTAAAAGTTGATGTTACTGAACTTTTGATTTTAAAGTATATGTTTTTTTATTATTAGAAAAAGTTTGAATATGCTTTTAAAATATATATATAAATTTCCAAATTGCATGATTAGAAATGGAATTTCAAAAGGTTTATTAAAACTGATAACAATTTTCCTGATTGATTCCAACTCATCTAAAACCTTACTACAAAAATCAAATAATTCTGAATCCTAAATATACTCCACCTATCTTTTGGTTTTAATTTCACTATAGGGTTATGGTTGTAAACATGAATATATCTGTGTTGAAAAAAAAAGAATATTAACAATCTAATTGTTCTAGATCTTGATGATTCTTTGGCTTCACTCGACGCAATTACACCTCAGTTATTATCCAGATTTTATCATCAACGTTTCTCAGCACCTCGAAATAGTTTAGAATGGTCATCGAGCAGAGTACAGTTGGTATACCATGGTCAAATAAATTGCATTTCAGCAAATTTATAGCGGAAAATGAAAAAAAAAAGAACGGAGTCGGACAATAGCTTTCGTTTAGTTTAATTTAAATGGAGTTTAAGCAATTTAATCTACTTAACAACGAGGATCCGTTTCTCAATCCATCTCTCTGTCAACTTTTCTATATAAAACGCAATAAAGAAGAAAACAAATACCATAAGTGGCATAGTCTATAGGCCGATGCATTTCACTATCTCTCCTTTTTTTTCCTCTTCTCTTTATCAATTTGATTCTTCGACTCACACAAATAGTTGCAAGATCTCGACTTCTCAATTATGATGGCAAGAAGGAACTAAATAGAAACAACCAAAGTTTAAGCAAACAGTGTCTTGTTTTCTGTTGAAAAACAGGAGAAAAAATGTCTTGTAATAATGGAATGTCTTTCTTCCCTTCAAATTTCATGATCCAAACCTCTTACGAAGACGATCATCCTCACCAGTCTCCATCTCTTGCACCTCTCCTTCCTTCTTGCTCCATACCTCAAGATCTCCATGGTATATGCATTCACACTAACTCATGATCTCCTCTTTATTCTAAAAACTCTGTGTTCTTCCTCTGTTTTAGGGTTTGCTTCGTTTCTAGGTAAGAGATCTCCAATAGAAGCGGGGAACAATATGAATGGAGAAGAAGATTATTCCGATGATGGGTCTCACATGGGAGAGAAGAAGAGGAGATTGAACATGGAGCAAGTGAAGACGTTGGAGAAGACTTTCGAGCTTGGAAACAAACTTGAGCCAGAGAGGAAAATGCAGTTGGCTCGTGCCTTGGGTTTACAGCCGAGACAGATCGCGATTTGGTTTCAGAACAGAAGAGCTCGCTGGAAGACAAAGCAGCTCGAGAAAGATTACGATATTCTTAAACAACAATTCGATGCCCTTAAAGCTGATAACAATCTTCTTCAAACTCATAATCAGAAACTCCAAGCTGAGGTAATTAATCTCACAGCTTAACTTTCAAAAATTGAAAAAATATGTTTAAATACTGTTTGTTTTATTGAAAAGTATATGTTATAATTCCTATTTGAATAAATACGGGTTTATAGGCTTAAAATTTTTGGTTAGTATAATCTCATAATGTATTCACTGGGGTAGTTAAAAAATATCTTAAAAAGGTAAAATTAAGTTAATATTTTTTTGATAATATATAAATTATTGGATCGGAAGTTTTTTTTTGCAAGTGATTTTAATTATTGGATCGGAAGTTGCATTCAAGTAGGGTTAGTAAACGACATGAGCCATGGCTTTTAAACATCATTATCTTTTTTTCCCTCTTGTCTGAAACAGAGATCTGAAAGCAATAGCTTTGTTATCCTCATCACATTATACAGTACTATTTTTTTTTTAAAGGTACAGTACTATTTTCTCTAAACTGGAATCTAATATGTTTCACTATTGTGTTTTTAAACTTCAGATAATGGGATTAAAAAACAAAGAACAGATAGAATCAATAAATTTGAACAAAGAGACAGAAGGATCTTGCAGTAACAGAAGCGATAACGGTTCCGATCATCTCAGACTTGATATCTCGACCGCACCGCCATCAATAGACAGCACAATAACCGGCGGCCACTCACCAGCACCTCAGACAGTCGGTCGACACTTCTTCCCACCGTCACCACCAGCAGCCGCAACGACCACCACAACGACGATGCAGTTCTTCCAAAACTCGTCGTCAGGACAAAGTATGGTTAAAGAAGAGAACAGTATCAGTAACATGTTGTGTGCAATGGATGATCACTCTGGTTTTTGGCCATGGCTCGATCAGCAACAGTACAATTAAAATTGGTCGACCTGTTTTTTTTTTAAATAATATTTTTTTTTTTGTTTTTGTATTGAATTTTGTTCAAAAGAACCCATGCATGCTTCAAAAATTGGAATCTATCATTAGCTCACTTTGAAATCTACAACCAAACACGACCGATTTTTTTTGTGCTTTTTAGCATTGCACTATGTAAAAGAATGGGTAAAAGTCATCTACCTATACTTTTTTTTTAAAAAGTCATCCAATTATATATACATATATACATCGTTATGGCAAAAACAATTGTCTATGAGAATATATTATGGAGAAAATAATATAGTATTTATTTTACAAAAAAAATAATATAGTATTTTAATCGTTTAGTTGTGGGTACTGGCACCATGTGGTCGTAGTCGTCATATTCAGAAGTGGGAAGAAATAAATGGAACAGACAACGAAAATGACGTTTTCCATGTAGCAAATTACTATCATTTTTGTTTAAATCCATGAAATAAGTTCTGCATATGTCATGATTTGGTCGACCGGGTTAAAAGAAAAGAAATGATGGGACAAAATCTATAAGGAGTTAATGTTTTAAACACGATACCTTACAAAAGACGTACGATATTTTCGTCATGCAGCAGAGCAGACCATCAATTTCATAACCCTTCCCATTCTTTACCTTCTTCATACCATTATTAATTTCATTCACCTTTCTTTTTGGTTTTGAACATTTAATTTCATTCACCTTGTGCCTCTTTCGTTTTAGAAACAAATAAAACGTCATCAGATAAAACGAGTATTTGAAGTACGAACAAAACCATAACCGCTGGCGCTATAGTTTTGTAAAACTGTAACTCTACCTCGAAATAATTATAATGGTCTATGCACTATTTCGCCCATTATTAGAAGTATTTTGTAAATAAGAATATGTGGTTTTGTAGATAAAAACTTCAAGAATTGGCTAACTAATGCATAAACCCATTATAATTCTTTATTTCATCAACCCAAATTTTCAGAATTGTGGAATCACGTTTAAATGCGACTTTGTAGATATTTTGACAACAACAAAAGTTACTCAGTGAAAAAAATACAAAAATGCATATCTGCGTTTCTTTGGCAAAAACACACAGAATGGTATTAAATAAAAATGAGTTTAGTGTATTATTTACAAAATTAACATTTTATATTATTTAATTATACGAAAGTATTATTTTAAACTTTTAAATACATAGCAGTATATTTTTATAGTGATAATTAGTTATGTTATAAACAAAATTTAACTATAATTCAATTTATAATTAATTGGAAATCATTTACAAAATATATAATATAAAGATAGTTTAATCACTCTAGTATGTATAATACCATTCGACAAAATTTATTCAGTCGTCAAAGAAAATTATTTTGCAGTTTTTGTTCCGCAGATTTTATCTTTTTTCTGTTGTTTATTTTTTGTGATTTTACGAGTAAGAGATGTTTACCGCACGCAGCTCAATCTATATAGTTATTTATGATAATACATGTATTAAGCAGAAGATATTGTAGACATAACACAAGAGAAAAGGAAGTAGTATAAGAGACATAGGCACACACAAATTCCAAGAGATATAGAGGAAACGGACAAATAAAGTTGAAGGAAAGCAAGCAAACAAGTCAGAGTTGGAAAGTTGTCACTCTCCCCTTTTTATCGACTCTTCCACAATCAAATGGCCGACACTTTTAAACTTCTCAAAATTTCTTAAAGAGATCGTTCTATTGTTGTGATGAAATATTTAAATTTTCACTATCAACATATATACCTAAACATCTTTCAACCAATCATTATAAATAGATAAATAATATCAGTCGTAATTTGCAAGTGGTGAAAAAAACATACAAATGGTGTAAGAATTAGCTTTGTTCGTTTAATCCTTTAGCAAAAAAAAAAAATTAGCTTTGTTCGGAACTTAGGCGCTAACAGCAAATGAAACGACAAAAAAGGATAGTAGTTGTGTTACAAAAAAAAAGATAGTACATAAAAGTTGATTGGGACCTAAAATGTGGAGAGACCAAGGCCAACGTTGCTGTTAGTGACGTTGATACAAAAAAAATTGATTGCCATAAATATGAGCGATCGTAGGTCCGTAATAATTTATAATGTTTTCACTGATTTCATATTATTAAAAAGTAGCGGCGTCGTCGACCTCTTCAAAATCAAGATAATTGAGGTGTCGCTAGCTATGAAAACTCGAGGAAGACTAAATCAACCGATACATTTTCACTAAATGTTACAATTAAACAATGTTCGAAAATATGGCATTAACAACTAACAAGCATTTGAATGAAAAAGTTTATTAAAAAAAACAAGCATTTGAATGATCCACTTAAAGGAACCTCGCTTTTAGAGGATACTTGTCACTTTATTGTTTTAAAAAGAACTGGTAGCATACAGATACTTGGTGTTAACAAGTAGTTCCAGTTGCAAAGATTGTGAGTCTATATATGCTACATCTTGACTCCCAAAAGAAAACATCCAGATACTTTGTGTGTTAGCTTAAAAAATACCTTGAAAATGAATTGGTTCATATAATCAGTTATATGTATTATCGTGTGTGATAATATTTTTTTTTTTTTTTTTTTTTCCGTCTAATTTTTTTTTTTTATGGGCTAAAAAGACCCANCAAACCGAACTACATAAAAACATAACCAAAGCCCAAAACATAGGGCAACATAAAAAACTGGGCCTGAAAGCCCAAACTCCCACGTGCCCAATCACGCGTTGAAACCATCATCACGCGATACACGCGTCTGGTCAACTTGCATAAACACCACGTATTGATCCCACCGAAAACACGCAAACACGCGTCACCTTAACACCCAACGTAATCCAAAAGCCGAGATTTCGCCGGAGAAAAACGAAACACCAATGTTCCGCCGAGTCACTCCGGAGACAAACCACCGCGCCCAAACTCATCACCCATTCTTCACCGGAGAGCTTCAGCAAGCCATCTCCGATATCTCATCCTTCTTGTTCTCTTACATCCACATCATCACAAACTCATCGTCGGAGAGCTTCCATCGGAATCATCACGAGAACTCATCCGCCACAAGTAAATCAGAGAACGCATCCAATAAAACCGCCGCCGACTGTGAAGGACCAGACGACGCGGATCTCAAAGCCGACCGTTCACCTTGAAGACAGGTACAACGCCGGAGTCAAAAGCCAGCCGTCCACCGAGAGAAAGATGTGACGCTGGAGTCAAAGCCGGCCACACCGTATCGAAGAGACTACCGTGCGCCAGAGTCAGTACCGCCATGAGGAACCACCACGAAGACTCTCTTTCTCTTTTAAACTTAAAGAGAAGGCAGAGCTTCTACCATTCCTCCCATAGATAATAAGTATACCAAATTATCTGCTGTCTCGCTGTGTGATAATAGTTTCAGCACACTCTAGTCTCCAATATGATTATAAAATATATTAAATAAAAATTAAACTAAATGAGTTTGTGAGACCCGCTAGAATCACTCTCTTCGTTTCTTTAAGTACAATTTTCTTCTATCCAGACTTTTTTGGTTTGCTTTGCCTTTTTTGGTTAATGGACCCTTTGTAACTTGGATGCTTCAACTACACTTAAAAGCGTCACTCGGCTTATTTCTTCCACTTAATTTACTTATAAATTGTACTACTAGGAATATTGCAAGTATCTAGCTATGATAAATCCTGTTTTTTGGTCAAAGATAAATAATAAGTATATCATAGAACTTAGTTCAAAGCTTGTTACCTAAAACTGTAAAAAAGCCTTGATTTTACTATCCAGCAACTTTTATCTATACTATTATTTGCAAAAAAAATATATTTGAGATCTCATGTTAAAAATTAAACCGGTTAACGTCAATGATATCTTTAATGAATTTTATATATAAATTATTATAGAATTAAAATATATTTTATATTAATAATATTTGATTTGTATTTTATATGTGATATGAGATAATTGATTATAAATTAACATCATAAAATTGTCAAAATTAAAACATACTTAAAAGATAGAATAAGTTTAATATATATTATGTTGTCATCTGGATATAATTTTCTATTATAAACTCAAATATTAATAAATAAAATTATAATTAACTATTAATCGATCCAAAAAAATGTATAAAAGTATTTCTAAAATATTATAATATTTGAACGTTTTAAAAATTTTAACACAAAAATAGGCATATATAATTTGATAAAAAATGTCGTAAATAAATAATCTGATGTTTGATTTAAAAATTTTGAGAATATAAAACATAAACTAATAAATATTTCTAAAATAACATGTCTATATGTACAGACAAAACACGTAGTTTGGTATATATTTAAAACATTGTTGTTCAGATCTTGTTGGCTGATTATTAAGCTATTTATAGAATGTGATTACATACTTTAAATCACAAGTAAATACATATACAATATGTATAAAAACATAAACTAATAAATATATCTAAAAAATTATGTCTATATATACGGGCAAAACACATAGTTTGATATATAAAACATAAACATTGTTGTTCAAATCTTGTTGGTTTTAAGCTATTTATAGAATGTGATTACATACTTATTAATGTAATTTCAGTAATTACTTAAACGAGCAACCCATATCATGGAGAGGTGGGAATCGGGAACTAGCTGTTAAACGTGAGTTAAATCATTTTAAGCTTTCACTTTTCCGAACATAGCTTTCTTTTTTCTTCATATCTTTACTTTCCTAAACAAGTTTAAAATCAAAATCAAGACTTCATATATACTTTGGCCCCGAAAAAAAAAAGAATTCATATATACTAGAGTTGCCTGGATGAAATAACTCAGGGAGTCAGGGCCTCAGAGGTCAAATCAATCAATTACGTTCAGAAATGTAATTATATCGATGCGACACTTATTCGTACAATCATCTTCGGTGGTTATATATATTTAGGAATGCACAACCTTTTCTATAACCGAGGATCAAACTGAAGCAAAATATCTCTCATACATGCAGCGTGTACAAGTTTATTTTTTGGTTGTAAAATGCTACCTGAAGTTAAAAAACTAAGGGATGTATTGAATTGAGAGTTTTAGATGATTTGTATTAAATTGATAAAAATATTATTATTCAAACATAGATTTCAAGAACTCATTTGAAATTTAATGTTATTGAACTTCACATTTTATAAATTATTCTGAAATTTACTGTTTTTGAAAATATTTAAATTTTGGAGTTTTAAATTTTTTAAGTAATTTTAAAGTGTTTGGGTGGAGTTTCTTAGTTAGAAAAATTAAAACTCAAATCTCATGATTTTATGTGAGATTCTAGAATTGTTTAACATAAATCACTTCAATCTCTGGAATTTATTTAAATAATTTGAAACTTCATTAAAAATCAAATCACTTTAAATTTTAGATTGAATACTCTAAACTAATTTGGGTCATAGTGATGAACCGAGCGTCCAAATATGAAAATCAACTTGACAAATATAGCAATACCCACGATGATAATTCCAGTAATTTGTAATATATTTAATCCGCACGAAATATTAGCATATGAAAAAAAATGACTAGTGGAAAAAATAAAATAAAATAAAATAAAATGACTAAGGACAATGTGATGTGTTAAAAAAGGACTAGAGAATTTTTTTTGCATGATTACAGGTTAGCGTCTAATAATCCGGATGGTAAAATTGAAATATTCATAACTGAGTCGAAGGATATAGTAAAATTGGTGGTCTGAAAGAGGGTTAAAAAGTAGAAAAATTATACGAAAGAAGAAGCAAGTAAGAAACCATGTGACAGAATCTGAAACCCTAGAGGATGCCATAATACTTTAGACTTTAGAGTCGACGATGAAATGATAAGAGACATCAAACTTATAAAATGCGCACTATGCATTAATTAATCTAATAATCTTTATGGGATCATGTGCATTTCCTTAATCTAATCTTTTGCAGCTTTGCTGGATAATTAATACCTAATTTTCTTTTCAAACTCTCTTTTGGGAAAAAAAAATATTTTTGGCATTTTTGGTGACAGTGTATCAGATGCCAACATGTATTTCCAACTATTTTTATATAGTTATAGTGTCGCTACAACAAAACAAAGAATTACCCGTAAAGAAGCGCTGGCTATGTGGCCATGTGCTTGCTGCTTCGATTACTTGATTAACTACTCACTCCCAGAGGAAGAATGGCTCGGAATAATATCAGCTAAAGGTACATAAGATCACGATGTATATTTTCTCATTAAGCTATATATAACGTAATAAATATATCAGTTTTTTAATTAGTTTATCATTTCGTTGTTTTTGTTAACTATCATTCCGTTTCTTACTTATTCGAAAACATGTATATAAAAAAAAAAAGTGTATATGTTATATACACACATAGAATGTCTAAGTTGTAATCCTCAATGATAAAACTTTCAAATTAGGCATTAGATTTGTATGTGAACCTTCTGAAAAACTAATTCATTTCTAATTTGGTCTTACGCAGACCATAATGGAAAAATATAGATAACTATGTAAATAAATATAGCTATTAAAATACAATATTAAGGAGGGTGAATATGTTTACTTTTTACTAAAGGAGAGTGAAAATGTTGAAATGTCTTATATTCTGTAAGTTCCAGCGTATGAATAAGAAGATGAGCAAGATGAAATACTACGAAAGAATAAGCATACGTATCCTCTTTCTTTAATATGTTATTTTAGAGAAATAAACTAGTGATTAAAGAAAAAGGAGAGATGGGATGCATGTGACTGGCAATGACATGAAGGATAGTGGTTCGATGTTTTGCTCTTTGTTTAAACATAAGCAAACGATCTTTCGTTGCCATTTCACGTTGCCACATATTATATACTTTCAGTATTTTTTTAATTATTTTGTCAACGGTCGGTTACGGTATATTTTTGTAGACACACACATCCAAAACTCGAGTTGGACTTTGGGACCGACCTTCGCTAGAACTTCCTGAGTGAGGAATAAATGGGAACGTAAATTCTATTGCAAAAAGCAAAGGTCGAGCTAATGCTTAGATTGGTGGAGGCATAAATATATGACTTTGTCACGTATATATGAATATAATTTTCTTGTTTTTCATTTTTGACAACATATAATTTTATTTTTGTAACCAATAATTTTAACATTTGAACTCTCAATCCATCTTGACGGCTCCAATCAAAGAGTATCAATACGTTAACTATTTTACATGTTTGTATTATGACATATATAACTAGAGTGCTTCGAAAGTTTATTTTCTCTTAATTGGCAAGATCATAAAAACTGGAATTCCAGAAACAATTTCCGTCAATCTAATTTTGTCGGATGGTTGCAGAAAAATATCCGGAATGCAGGCATGAGTTTTAGTCTTCGACTCTTAATTCAGATCAAGATAGCATTTTGTTTTGGTAACACCAGATCAAGATAACATGTTGTACATTAATAAACACTGAACTGCGGTCATTACTCTGTACATACTGAAACTCAAACATTATTATATATCATTAAAACATGTATTTATTATATACATAGTAGTATAGCACACACATTTATACATAATACTCAGATATACGTTACATAAAAACCCTGATAATAGTTAGATTTTGACTGTTTTGATTAGTTTGTTGAAGCTGCGTTCATAAAATAGTGTTACAGTATGAAGATATGATTGCTAAACCGAGACGTTCTTTTCATCTGTGATGATCATCTTTTGTGTGTTTAAAGTATCCCCAACTGCACTCTATAATTTATTGCAAAATGGAGTAATAAACAAAAGAAAATCAGTACCCCTCTTATAAATGTTCTAAATATGAAAAAAAAAAATTGGCTTCAATGTATAAAACTAAAATCTAAATTAATAGACAATTAAACGTTATTAAAGAAACGGAACACTTTCTGACTTTTATGTACAACGCTGTTCAGACAAAGTTATATCTAAGACACTATTGGGTCTGGCTTTTAAAAGCCCAGTATCATAGGTAAGCGATATCTTTTATTTTATTTTCCAAGGAAAAGAAAGGTTTCAGCTGCAAGAAAGAAGAAATGTCATCGATATAAAGAAGTTTGGACTCAAAAGATGCATGACGCTGCAAGTTTAGGGTAAAAGAATTGGAACCTTGCTTGGAGGAAAAGGAATAATTCGACTTTTTGAAGATGGTTAATTGACTTCGACCCACTTCAATTTTCAACGACTCTTTTTCGTTGTAAACATATCCTTTCACACTTTCTTTTCTTTTGTGTCAAATTTCTTTTATGTTTCTATATTCTAATTAGTTCCCTAATTTCGTATGTACGCATGGGTCACTGTGAAATAAGTCAATAACTAATTACTTTGCTAGAAATTTCCATGTGATTATAATTTTTTAGATAACTCGTGAGAAGGAAAAGGCAAAATTACAAAGTGCAGCAGACCAAACTAGTGATGGGTGGTGTACACGTCTTTGGTTTTGACCAACGACGACAGCGACAGACAAAGATTTTTCCTCATACAAATCCTTTCCTTGTCTTTTAATTTAATATTTTCTGTTGCTTCTTGTAATTTTCTCTGTTTTCCCCTTTGTCCTTCAGAGCTCCATAAAGATTCAACTCTTATTGCTTAAACGGACAAGAAACCTCGATCTCTCTAATGGGTAATTGCTTGAATTCTCCTGCAAGAGTAGATAACAGAGAAAGCTCTTTTGGCGGTATGAAACAAAACCCACTTCTTTGTTAAAAACTATGCTGTTTATTATCACAAGTTTCTTTAATTCAGTCATCGAAATGGTTGGTTTAAAATGAAATGAAATAAATACTCTGTTCTTGTTATAAGAAATTTAATACTCTGTTATATTATTTATGTACCGTTATTCATTGATTATAGCTTCTATCAGAATTTTCATGTAGTTCCCAACTAAAGTTTCATATACAGTATTTAAAATTTTGATGTTGGTGTTAAACGTTGACAGCAGGGTCATCGAGAATTTCTCCTAAACCCAGTCAGCCATCTCGACTCTCAAGCCTAATAATACCCTCTTACAGCAACAGAAGCTTCTCTAGTTCATGGTCAGTTCAGACACCAAGAAGTGAAGGAGAGCTCTTAACTTCTCCAACACTAAAGGCTTTTACATTCAACGAGCTAAAAACGGCAACTAGAAACTTCAAACCCAACAATCTTATCGGTGAAGGCGGGTTTGGTTATGTCTATAAAGGTTGGATTGGTGAGCAGTCTTTGTCGCCTTCAAAACCAGGGTCCGGTATGGTTGTTGCGGTCAAGAAACTTAAATCAGAAGGGTTTCAAGGACACAAAGAGTGGTTGGTAAGTTCATAATCCTTAATAAGTTTTTAAATCCCTCATATATGGACATATCTAGCACAAATTAAATAATAATAAAAAATGTTGGTGAGTTTCAGACTGAGGTTCACTATCTTGGTAGGCTTCATCACATGAATCTTGTGAAGCTCATTGGGTTTTGCTTAGAAGAAGAGAAGCGGCTTTTGGTTTATGAGTACATGCCCAAAGGAAGCCTTGAGAATCATTTATTTAGAAGTGAGTACCTATATTCGATGAAGCTGGTCTAGTTACATTCAAGTTATGATGATATCTAAAATATAATTTTTCGGTGTTTCTTGCTTGTGTGTATAGGAGGCGCAGATCCGATTCCGTGGAAGACAAGGATGAAAGTTGCAATAAGTGCAGCGAGAGGACTTGCTTTCCTCCATGAAGCTAAAGTCATATACCGTGACTTCAAGGCCTCTAATATTCTACTTGATTCGGTACACCAGCTGACCACCTACTAAACTTCTAAAACATAAACTGAGTATTTTTTACACTTAAAAAGAATATATCACAAGTGCCAAGATAGAATTTACTAAATTTGTAGGAAATGTTTTTCCAATTAATGAAATTAGTTTGCGAACGCAGGAGTTCAATGCAAAGCTATCTGATTTCGGATTGGCAAAAGCAGGACCAACAGGAGATAGAACCCATGTGACAACTCAAGTGATGGGCACTCAAGGATACGCAGCACCTGAGTACATAGCAACAGGCAGGTTAACTGCCAAGAGTGATGTCTATAGCTTTGGAGTGGTGCTGCTAGAACTACTATCGGGACGTCCCACTGTAGACAAATCGAAAGTAGGAGTGGAACAGAATCTGGTGGATTGGGCAATACCTTATTTGGTGGACAGGAGAAAAGTGTTTAGAATAATGGACACAAAGCTTGGAGGGCGGTACCCTCACAAAGGGGCTTGTGCAGCATCCAACATTGCATTGCGGTGTCTTAACACAGAAGCTAAGCTGAGACCGGAGATGTCTGATGTCTTGTCTACTTTACAACAGCTTGAGACTTTGACAAAGACGGGTTCTACTCCAAACGTATACATGTCTCCTTCTTCTGTTCCGGAGAATCGCGGGAGATCCCTACGTTCAAGGTGAGAACGGAGATTTAGCGACCCCTTTTGAGTCTGTAATATATATTTATATATATTTTTGCAACGTATGTTTAACAGTTTTGTAGCGTCTCTCAAGATCATAGGTTTTCTGGTCTGAAGTGTTTAGACGTATATATATATATATATATATATATATATATGGAAATGTGAATGAAAACGAAGGTTTTCTGGTTGATATTAAGATTTGTTTGATCGATGTAACATTTATGAATTACAAGAGTTTACAATACATAGCAGATATATGTTTAACGGTAGGAACGCAAAGTATCAAATGAGTTTTTTGTTTTATAAGAGGACATAAAGAGATTCATAAGCGCATATGATTAATGATCTGTAATCTTCTTAACAGGTAAGTTCTGTCCCTACATTTTTAAAGCTTCTTATCATTAGTATTCACATCATCAAAGCAGAGAGGTGTTTTAGAGAATAAGTGTGACGGCACTTCGGACTAGATGTAGTCTTATGAAATTGCTCTCCAGAGTTCGAAAAAATAATTAAGACTTGTTTGATGTTGATGCAGCGGACAATAGGGGTGAACGATCGATCTAAGAATTTAGGGTTCTTCGAGACCTGTTCTTGGATCAATT
>OVBX01000737.1:0-13527 GCA_900406325.1 Erucastrum elatum
TTTTTTTTTTTTGCATTGCGATAATGTACCATTCCCTTAATCTTTGAAGCGATGGAGAAACCTTCATTTCGGCTGATGATCTGCGAGTAAATCTCTGGAATTTGGAAGTCAGCAACCAGAGTTTCAACATTGTTGATGTTAAGCCCACAAACATGGAGGATTTAACTGGTATGCTTTCTTCCATTATTTTGGTAGAAGTTATGACGTCCTTATTTGAACTTCTCTTCTTTTCACGTATACTTTATGAAACATTATGCTTGTTGAGCATGTTTTTGAATCTACTCGGTCTCTGCAGAGGTTATTACATCAGCTGAGTTTCATCCAATCCATTGTAATATGCTGGCATATAGCAGTTCAAAAGGCTCCATCCGTTTGATTGATATGCGGCAATCAGCTCTGTGTGATTCTCATACGAAATTGTAAGTTCTGTTCTCCTCATCCTTTTATCGAAAAGGGTAGTGTTTTTCTGGATTTACTGAGCTAGTTGTGATTTGTGCTTAACGAAAATGAAATTCTAAGTAAGAAGGGGATATGAAAAAGTAGGTTACTATTAAATCTTTCTCTTATCTTGCCACGAATGACATGGAAGTGAAGATTATTAGGTTTAAAGTTTCAGACCACTGACAATGGTTACTTCCCTTCACAGATTTGAAGAACCGGAAGCACCTGGTTCAAGATCGTTCTTCACAGAGATAATTGCCTCAATTTCTGATATTAAATTCTCAAAAAATGGGAGATACATACTTAGTCGTGATTACATGACCCTCAAGGTTGGAAGTCATTTAATTCCCTTGTCTATAGTTATTTTCTGATGGTAGGCCAAGATATGAATATCCCTCAGTTCTTTCTGATATCTGCCTTTTCTGACGTTTTAGCTGTGGGACATAAACATGGATTCTGGTCCAGTTGCATCTTACCAGGTTCATGAACATCTGAGACCAAGGGTAGGCTTTTTTCTGTTGGCATCTATTATTTGATAACTTTGTCTTGAAACTAACCACATTATGCTTTCTCCCGGTTGCAGCTATGTGATCTCTATGAAAACGACTCTATCTTTGATAAATTCGAGTGCTGTCTGAGTGGTGATGGATCGAGGGTAGCAACAGGCTCTTACAGGTTTGGTTGCTTGTCTTCCGGTCAATTCAATACTATAAGTATTATATCTTATATAAGAGACGAATAAGTGAAAAAGTTTATATGCGTGAAACCAGCAATCTCTTCCGCGTATTTGGAACGTCTCAAGGAAGTACTGAAGCTGCAACTTTGGAAGCTAGCAAAAACCCAATGAGGTAAATCGGAAAACAGAGAACATTGATAGTTAAACCTTAAGTCACTGAAGGTTATATTGATTAATTGCAAATCAATGGTTTACATTAGGAGGCAAATCCAGACACCTGCCAGATCTTCCAGATCTATGACAAGCGTGGTTAGACGAGGTTAGTGGTAGTGGTCACAGTAAAACACATTCAAGCTTTTGCTGTTTTCTTGTGGAGTGAAAAATTGTGTGTTTGGATGCAGGATCAGAGAGTCCTGGATCAGATGCGAACGGGAATGCACACGATTTCACAACTAAGTTGCTGCATATGGCTTGGCACCCAACAGAGAACTCAATTGCTTGTGCAGCAGCCAACAGCTTGTACATGTATTATGCATGATCGAGAGAAAGAAGAAGGAACCAGCTTGCTCCATTTTAACTTTCCACTTTCTCTCTTTTCAAGCTACCTCTGTCTTTTTCTCTCGCTCTCTCGTTTAACAACCAAAGTGATTATGTAACCAGAAACATTGTAGTCGTAACAGAGGTATGCTGTGACCAAGACCAAGGCAGGAAGAAGCAACAGAATATTTGTCAGGAGTTAGAAGTTAAAACAAATGTTTGGTTGGGGGGAAGAACATAAGGAGATACCTTTTATACCAGAAGGGTAATTGTCTGAAAAGGAGAAACCTACTTAGGCTGTCTTTTTTACTTTTGGGTTGCAAATTTTTTATTTTATTTCTTAGATTCAATTATACTCTCCTAAGAAACAGCTTATGTTGTGTGGAATTTGTTTTTAGTATGAGAATGAGACGATGGGAGGGTTGTGCTTCAAATTTGTTTATTGATTCTTTTGTCATATCTTCTTCTCGAACGCCTTATGGTCTCTATATGTCTCTCTTTCAATTGTATTTTAAGACACCCTTTTGTGTTTTTTAACAACTACCCACAATATAGCTATTTGGTATCAGTGACTACTCTTTCTTCTGGCTTTTGGCAGAGACTTGGATTTTGTTAATAGCTATTTAGTATGCAGGCAACTCTAGTTACACCAGTGACAATGCCTCTTTAATTATAGAGAACAATATATTAATTACCACCTTCTCAAACAGTGTAGAGAGCAACGTAACATGGCCACGCGACGTTAGATAGAGGAAAGTAATTAACCCTTCACTAGTACATCGCGTGACGTACAAGTCATCATCCCTAAAAAAAAGGTCATCCCTATTGTGTATTTTCGTGGCGCTACAGAGTTGAACGAGGAATATTTATCTTTTCTCCGTCCCTAGTTTTTATAATACATAGTTATCTAAAGACGTGAGGAAGAGGAATAGAAGAAGCTTCTTTTAATTCGGATCTTCTGATGACGTCTGATAATTCGAGAACTATGTATATTATATAGCTAAGAGATATACACACATACGGTGTGTTGTCATGTTAGGTGATCGACGGACGACGGCCAAATATTTTTTTTCATTTTAAAAATATTATCTTAACAGATACGATGAAGAGATCAGATTGATGAATATTGAAAGATGTGGCCACCAAAGAAAAGCTCTGATGATCCTTAACTCCAGGAATATTCCTCTTAAGATTTGTCACTCAGTTTTCCTGCCAGCTTTCCTCCCTACTCACTAGTGCCTTCTGAGTCCATATTTTTGACACTTTTATGTAATCTCCTTTTATAAATGATAAATTCAATATTCATAGGCTTAATCCAACCGATTATTAATTTGTGGTTTTAACTTTATTAGTAAAGTGACCTAATCGATAGAGCCACTACCCATGCATATACTTTTTTCTCTGTTAAAATATTGTCTCGATATAGAACAAAATGCTTCTGCCAAAAAGAAAAAAAACATTTCTTTTTGTACACACCGTCCTTTTTGAGCGGATCATCGTGGCCCAATGGTAAGGACTGGGCTCCTGCCTGTACCCAGATAGGGGGTTCGAACCCTACCGGAGGGAACTACCTCACGATGCATCTGTTCACCACACGGATATGGGTCCATGCTATAGGGCCCATTTGAATACCCGGGAGAGGGTCTATCTATGGGCTGCACCTCCCACCCGGAGGTTATGTCTGGTTCCAATAGTAGCTCGGGTTTAACCCTTTTTTGGCAAAAAAAAAAAAGAAAAAAAAATGTCATGTAGAAAAATATGACATCAAAATTTAATAAGTTGAGAAAATTCATAAAACTAATAGTCTAATACACACATGAACAAATGAAACATAAACTTCTTTTTTATGGTTGGGTTTTTTCTCAGACTCTTTTTGTAAATAATTTGTTTTTATTTTAGTATAAATAAAGATAGAGAAACGGATTAATAGGTGGAATATTCTTTTGTCTCATGCCCGCGTCTTCTCAACTGCCTAAAATTCCACAAAAAAGGAAACTTTTAACAAGCCAATCTTGTTTCTTGGGTCAATTTAAAATAATAATTACCCCACAAAATAAACTAAGAGCCGTCAACACCGTTGGATCAGCACACCTAGTCATTTTTGACCTACAACGTCATCGGATCCAACGGTTTATAAAAATAAGAAGCAAATTCCAATTCTTCTACGCATACGCGCAAGGTAATATTCCAAAGGCATCTTCCCGAGAAAAAACCCTATTCGTATCTCTTTCCTCTTGTATTTAAATCACACTCATCTTCCTCCTCCATATTCCTTAACAATCTTACGTAAAATATACAAGGTTTTCCCACAAGAATCTTGTTCAGCTTTCTCCGACAGATGGCTAACAAGAACAACATTGTCATCGTATTCGATTTCGACAAGACGATCATCGACGTGGACAGCGATAATTGGGTCGTCGATGAACTCGGTTTCACTGATTTGTTCGACCAGCTTCTCCCCACTATGCCTTGGAACTCTCTCATGGTTTGTTTAACTCGATCTCTAACTCGATCTTCTGTCCGAAATTTTTAGCCAACCCCTAAAGCCATATTGTTTCATCATAATAGGATCGGATGATGAAGGAGCTTCATGATCATGGTAAAACCATTGAAGAAATCAAACAAGTCTTGAGAAGAATCCCTATTCATCCTCGTGTCATCCCTGCCATCAAAGCCGCTCATGCTTTAGGGTAATTCCACATTTTAATTCCGTTCGATTCAACTTTGGTTAAGGAAAAGACACGAACATGGTTCATTTATAACTTTTAAGGTTTGGTAATTTTCCAGGTGCGAGCTGAGAATAGTGAGCGACGCGAACACGTTATTCATCGAAACGATCCTTGAACATCTCGGGATTCGTGCGTATTTCTCTGAGATTAATACAAACCCTGGACTTGTAGATGAACAAGGAAGGTTAATAATCTTTCCTTACCATGATTTGACCAAATCTTCCCACGGTTGCTCTCGTTGCCCTCCTAACATGTGCAAGGTATAATTTATATGCACTAGTTACAATTAATATGTCGTGTGTTATACAAATACGCTTGTGTGCGTTTCTATAACTTTTTTGTCAACTTTCTACAATTAATTATGGGAAGACGATCTATTTACCCACGAGAAGTATCATATAGCACCAGTATCATATAGCACCAGTATCAAAACTTTCTACAATTAATTATGGTAGACATCTGGTACTATATGATACTTCTCGTGGAGAAATATATCGTTTTCCCATTAACTAATGGTTTGAATTTTTATGTTTATAGGGTTTGATAATTGAGAGGATTCAAGCTTCTTTTACTATAGAAGGAAACACGATGAAGATGATCTATCTTGGAGATGGTGCTGGTGACTATTGTCCGAGTCTAAGACTCAAAGCTGAAGATTACATGATGCCAAGAAAGAATTTCCCGGTTTGGGATTTAATAAGTCAAAACCCGTCCTTGGTTAAGGCTACGGTTAGAGACTGGACCGATGGTGAAGCTATGGAAATAATACTAATGGGAACGATCAACGAGATTATATCATCAGAAGACGAAGACAAAGATACGGAGAAGATGGTGAGCTCTGATCATTGCAAGATATCTGTTGGAATGGTTCACGAGCCTTTGGTGCCTCTTGCTCTTCAAGTTCCCCTTAATCTCGTTAAGTGATTGATGAAGGGAACGAGGAATCTTTCGAATATAGTATTATATTTCTCATGTACTCGAGAATATTTGTATAAGATACCTAAAGTTGAATGGTTCATGCACGTACATGGTTGGATTGATATATTGATGTAACTCTCTTGAAAGCTTAGCGGGCCTTACGTCGGAATCTTAATAGACTCACGTATTACGAATGTATTCAAGCTGTGTAGCCTCTTTCAAATTTTGTCGGTTAATCAAAAGCTCATGGTTCAAATCTTCACGGCTATGACCGCTAAACTTTAGTTGTTATAGAGAAAATCTATATTTGAAATGAGTTTTACTAGGACGAATATTCAATATGCATGGGACACCACCATTGTTTTGTTGTGTTTCTATAACAACTCGGTATATGGTAACATATGTAAAAAAAAAGTTGTTTATTTTGGTTAATATGTCATTAAGGCTGTAACTGGTAAATTAAAATGGAATCAAAGGAATAAAAATAAATGGAATTTAAGGAATGGAATACTGCAGAAAGTAGAATGGAATGCATTCCATTCATTCATAAACAAATTTGTTATGAAATAGTTTCATTTGTATTTTGTCTAATTATTTTTGGAATTGGTGGAATGACCATTTCATTCCATTCATAGCAAATGGTAAAAAAAAATTTGGAATTAATGGAATCAACTATTCCACATCGTTTCATTCCAAAATATGACAATCCAGTTGCATCCTAAATGATATTTTATATTTTCAGTCACTTGTCTACGTATGAGCGGCCAGTGTGATAACCTACTGGCAGGGACGGTTGAAGCTTTACATTTTTTCTTGTTTTAATATTCTAGTCATCATAGATAAAAAAAAAAATCTAGGCATCAGAACGGACATGAATAGAAAACAAACAAACAATAAAAGCTAATAAACAATGGTAACACTAAGATTTTAGTGACGATAGATTTGAAAAACCTTAAAGCAAATAACATAGTGTGATATAGTCTAGCAAATGAAGATCGTTTTATACTTGCGGAATTAAAGGACTGGTTTCATCTTCGTTTTGGTACATGTCTTCGGTTTTCCTAACAGCTGCGTGTAACAATACAACCACCACGCCTACCACAACGGCCACGGCAATATTGAGCTTTGCATCGGTTAAGAAAAGGACCGAGAGCGTGAGCACAGACATGACGATAAGGACGACACGGTGGTCGATCTCGCGGTCGAATACAGTGAGCGGTTCGTCGCGGAGGAAGTAGAGGAACATCCACGCACCGATAAGGGCCAGTAGGATAAGGAGGGCGAAGGGTTTCCATATCAAACTGAGGAACACGGAGAAGAGGACGACGATTGTGTAGTTGGTTTGGAAGTAGACGATGTTGGTTTTGATTCTGGTGATCACTGAGGCTATCTTACGCGGGAAGTGGAAGGAGCGTAGGTCGAGCATTTGCTTCCATGGACGGCGCGTGGCTAGACCGGGTCTTACGTGGTGGTGGTTGTTGTTGGTGCGTGTGATGTACTCGAGTTTTGGGGCTAGGTCGTTAGCTGCCGTCGGATTTGTACCGTATATTGTTGTCATGTTGGTTCTACTCTTTTGTGAAGAGAAAGCTGTGGAATGGAGAGGTTATATAAAGTTTTAAATTTTTATAAATATAATAAAAATAAGGAGCTATACAAAAAGATGTGAAATGTGGGATGCGTTAAAAATAAGTCAAATAACCAATAACAGTATAATACACTAATAAAATACCACTTAAGAAGGACTTATATTTTGAACTGATTTTGATGGCTGAGAGCCTTCTTAGGATTTGATGAATTCACCAACACAACTGTTATTAGAGTTCATTTTCTAATAGAGTTTTGTTTTTTTGTTTTTTGTATATAACTTGTCTTAACTTTTAAATTATGTAATTCGCAACTGATTTGTTATTACGGTGATCATGCTATCATGATTCTTGATATAGTTTATAGTCTCAGACACTGTAATAGCTTGCTGATTAGTGATCATAATTGACAATCGTCTTTAGTAGATGAAATGTCACGGAAAAAAAGTTATAGCAAAGGCAACACTCTTAAAACGACGTAAGCCCCACAATAAAATAAACATACAACTGTCTCGTAACAAAACGACAGGTGAAAAGTGCCACGGGGGACAATAACAGGGTACGCTGGCATTGTCTCAATTTATAAAGTGAAAAGAGGTGATATCCAGTGAAAACAAACCACATGGGACTGTATAGTAAGAACAGAACGAGGAGAAAACTGCAAGTCATGAAAAGCCAGGCCAGAAAGAGTTGAGACTTGCCGATTTACTTTCTTTTTCTTTTGCATTATTGAACATTCAAAAAAATGAATATGCATGGATCATTTATGGCCACCACTCCTCCAACTTGAAACCTTGATTTTCTTGTAAGTTCCAACTTGGCCTGGGCATTTTACCCGTACCCGACAACCCGAACCGGACCCGACCCGAAAACACCGGTTCGGTTCTGATATGGTTATAGCCATATTACCCTATTGGGTCCTCAACCTTTATACCCGCGGGTATTCTACCCGACCCGACTTTTACCCTATACCCGATAGGTTTTTTTTAGACCCGACAACTTACCCTTTTGAAAGCCAATTCCCTTCCCGATGCACCATTACTAGTCTTTTACTCTCCAAAATCGGTTCCACTCCCCCGTAAGGCGTGTGCGATTGAATCAAAGGGTTTGTCGAGAGCCGCCTAGTGTCGACTATAAACTCTAAATCCGACAATTAAACAAAATCAAACTGGAATCTCATCATCTCCTAACCCTAGCCACTTCTTCATCACCGACAGCGTTGTCTACAAATCAATCTAGGGTAAGTTTCGATCTCGAACTTGTTTTGATTCGAATCTTGTTTATGTTTTTCGTTTTGATCCTTGATTCTTGTTTATGCTTTTGTTTTAATTCGACTTTGATTCTACTATGTTCTTGATTCTTGTTTATGCTTTTTTCTTGATTTGTATCTAATGTTGTCTTGTCTATAATGCTTTGCAGATGGCGTCTTGTGATGATGGTTCCGATTCAGACATAGACAAATCAGCAGAAGAAGTTGAAACTCCAGTGTCTCGTAAGAACGCAAAACGCAAAAGATCAGAAGAAGGCAGTGGTTCAAAGTCAGAAAAGAAGAGGACATCAAAGGTATGGGAGCACTTCACTATAAAGAGAGAAGATAAGGATAGAGCCATCTGCAACTATTGTGGGAAAGAGATGGCATGTGCAACAAAATCAGGAACCACGAGCTTGAAGAAACATGTGACTATTGCGTGCAAGTCTTACCAAGCATGGCGGGCTGTGAACAAAGACAACAATCAAGGTGCTTTAGATGTCGGGGAAGATGGCTACATGAGAGTGTGCAAAGTGTCTGAAGATGTCTTCAGAGAAGCGACAAATGAGATGATAGTTGTGGGAGAGCTGGCTTTTTCTTGGGTAGAGAGTGTAGCTTGGAGGCATTTCTGCAACAAAACTAAGCTCTACGTGCCTCATTCAAGAAGAACAGCATCACGAGATATTGTTCAGATGTTTGTGACAAAGAAAGCAGAAATGAAGCAGATTCTTAACGAGAACAAGCAGCGGATTTCACTGACGACTGATATCTGGGTTGCTACTCATACCGGTTCCAGTTATATGGTGATTACAGCTCATTATATAGACAGCTCGTGGCAGTTGAGGAAGCTCATCATTGGATTCAAGAATGTGTATGACCACAAAGGATCAACAATATCTAAGGTACTTATTGAATGCTTAGAGGAATGGGATATCAAGAGATTGTATGGGATAACCGTAGATAATGCCACAGCAAATGGTTCAGCATTGAGAAAGTTTACGGAAGCTTTTATTGCGAAAAATGGGGTTGATGCACTGGTTCTAAATGGACAGAATCTGCATTTTAGGTGTGCTACTCACATTCTCAATCTCATTGTTAAAGAAGGCTTGCTGGAGATAGAGAGTAGTGTCAACGCCATTCGCAATGCAATTTATTTTGTGAGGTCTTCAACTCAGAGGCAGATATCGTTTGAGCGACATGTAGAATCAGGAAAGGTTCAGAGAGGAAGCCTGCCTTTAGATGTGAGAACTAGGTGGAATTCCACATATTTGATGTTAGAGCAAGCATTGAAGTTTAAGGTAGCTTTTGAGAAGATGGAAGCTGAGGACAAGCCATACAACGACTACTTTGCTGAAATTATTGATGGGAAAAAAAGAGTTGGACCACCAAGTAGAAAAGATTGGGAAGATGTTGAGAGGTTAGTTCAGTTTCTAATTATTTTCTACAAAGCTACTTTGGTTCTGTCTGCAAGCAACTCTATTACTGCGCATAAGTTGTATCATGCGGTCGTCACAGTAACAAGAAACATCACTGCTCTAAGCACTGCTCCTGGTCCTGATGAAACGTTGAGGTCTAAGGCAGCAAATATGTTAGTGAAGCTAGGCAAGTATTGGAATCCGTTTGGCACAAATCCTGAGAAGATGAACAAACTTGTCATTGTCGCTGGTGTTTTGGATCCAACTAAGAAGATGAAGGTTACCACAAAGCTATTTGAGAAGTTGTATGGAGAAGGCTCGGCTCAGGTCACTGCTTTGAATAATGAAGTCAAGGATATTTTGAAGAGTTTGTTTGATCAGTACAACAGCAGCACTGGTGGTTCGGGATCAACATTGAACGGTCAGTCTCAAGTGCAAGGTCAATCTTCTCAGTCTCAGTCTCAGTCTCAGTCTCAATCTCTGTCACAAGATCAGTTAGGAGATGAAGTATCTCAGAGGACAGTTCTTGGTAATGGGCTTGCCTATGAGAGCATGAACGACATCTACAAAGAGCTTGTTCAAGAATCAGGTTTTCAGGCAACAACGAGTGAGTTGGATACTTATCTGCAAGAGAATGTGGAGATTCCAAATCTTATAGGTGGTTCTGAGTATGATGTACTCTCTTTCTGGAGAGTTAATAGTGGGAAGTATCCAGTTCTTTCACAGGTAGCTAGGGATGTACTTGCAATGCAAGTGAGTTCTGTTGCATCAGAGTCTGCCTTCAGCACCAGTGGCCGAGTTTTAAACGCAAGCAGAAGCTGCTTGTCACACTTTATTATAGAAGTGTTGATGTGCACAGAGCAGTGGCTCAAATGTGAGATTAGACACAAAGAAAAAGGAATCCAAGGAAAAGAACAAATGCTTAAGATGATAGAAGAGGAAGATGCTCTTATGAGAGGTATAATTTCTAGTTTCATATCTCTTTAATCTTTATGTCTGTTGTCATTAACTTACTGTTCTTGTTTTACAGAATTTGAACCTGTCTTTCAAGCTGCAAATTGATGATTGCGGCTGTTGGAGTTGGAGACTTAGTATCAGATCAGTTTGTTTTCCTTCTCGTTGTCTTAGTTTCATCTTTAAAACTTATGTTGGAGTTGGACTGTTGGAGTATCAGATCGAGTTTTCATGTCTTTGGCTCTTTGCTTTATGTTATGTTCTGAATCTTTAAAACTTGTGTGTTTCCTTTATGTTATTGTTGACTCATTGTCTTTAAAACTTGTGTGTTTGCTTCATGTTTTGAATCTGCTTGTGTGGCTGTAATGATATTGTTGTTGTCTTTAACATTATACAGGTTCGTAAGCATTGCTTAGCATTGCATTTGCAGGTTTGTGAATTGGAAACATTACAGGTTCTGTCTCGGGTTTTTTGGGTAATTTAGACCCGAAATACACATTTTTTACCCGAAACCGAAAAAAACCGAACCGTTATCTAAAAATTAGACCCGAAAACACTTAAATTACCCGAAAACCCGAGAACCGATCCGAAATTTTTAAAATCCGAAAAAATGGCGGGTTTTGCCGGGTTTTCAAATGATGAACCGACCCGACCCGGACCCGGCAAGACCCGAACCGAACCGAGACCGAAAATTTTAAATTACCCTATCGGGTCTTCAACCACTCTACCCGAAAGACCCGGACCCGGACCTACCCGACCCGAACCCGACCCGAGGACCCGAATGCCCAGGCCTAGTTCCAACTTGAAACCTTGATATAATTTTGTTATTGAACAATAACAAACAGTTGATTATAATGAAGGATGGTATGCTAGTTAATTATGATGTTTCAATGATGGACATATTGTACCTGGATGAGAGGTTCTCAATGTTTTTTGTGGGTCGAAAGGGATTAGGAATCAAGATCATCACTGAATAAGAACTAGCTAAATCTATGGGTCTTAAGCGATGATTAGTCCTTGGACCTAAAATCCTTTGAATCACACCTTAGTTATTAAAAAGCTAAATTTAGATGATTATAAATATATCATTTTATAATGGCGATTAAGTGAATGAATACAAGGAAACAGTTTTCATCAGGCCAACATCATGTTCTTTGTATGCATTTCGTCATGTCTTCTTGCGAGACGTGATTCAAGTGCAAAACCCAACAATAACAACGATCATGATGGTAAGGCTATTATATTTGTTGAGGATAGTCTAACGATAGTGATAGTAGTACTACCAGGCCATGTTGGTCAAAAATCAAAGCCAATAAGAATTTAGCAAAATGTTGATGAAAATTAATATCAAATGCCTATAAAATTAGACAACTATTAATCATATATTAGACTCAAATTTTCCCATAAAAAACAAAAGCAGTCAACTTGTTAAAGTACGATTAATTAGAAAATTTTGCTAAACGCAGTCAAACGTACTCTATATTTTGTTCTCTTATGTATTTAGTTTTAGTTTACATTTGATTACTTAAATTTTATTAAGTATGATTTATTGATAATATGATTTTAAAACATATGAAAACACTGTTAAATTAAAAAAAAAAATTCTTTATGTCTTTTTACAAAAATTGAAGACAGTTTTTTACAAAAAAAAAATATGTTTTAAATAGTGAAAATAACAAATATAATATTATAATTAATTATGTCGAGAATCTTAAAAACTCAAAACGCCATATAAGCCTATTAGAACTTTGGATATCGACAAGTGATAATAGAGACAGAGTCTTTGGAGATATCAAAAATGATCAGTGGAGAAGAAGTTCTTTAGCCCAAGCTCAAGCCGATGATACAAGACATCTCTAATTCATTGGCTTAACCCAACATACAAGGTGGAGGTTGTTACTAGGACTCTAGGAGTGGTATAATAAAGTAGCTGATAGGATAGCAAAAAAGTCTTTGACATTTCTGTCTCACGTTCACAAGTTTGTATTTTATTCAGCCTTTCTGGTTAAGTTCACTGTTGGAGGTTGATTGGCCTTTGCATGGATGATTTTGTTGGTTAATGAAGAGTAGTTGTTGAGCCAAGAAAAAAAAAGAACTGACCCGGACTTTAGAATATAGCTCTAAAATATTTTCAAACTAGGCGGATCCGACATATGCTTTGCAGGTTTTGTACCAGGGCCCTGTTCGTTTGTACATCTGGAAGGTGCATCCAGATGATCCATCTGGATGTCTTATTCAGATGTTCCACCTGAGTGATGTTCGTTTGTACATTTGGAAAATGCATCTAAATGAAGCATGTAGATGTAACTGTGTTCGTTTGTTTGTTTTTCTGAACTTGCATCTCCATCCAGATGTATTTTATGACAAAATGACTAAAATGTACATGGTTTTTATTTTAATTATATTTTACTCTTAACTTATATTTATTATTTTTATATTAATTATGTTAATTCTAATATCTTATCTAAATTATATTTATAACAAAATTATTTTCAAATTTTTAGTTTGACATTCATGAATTTATTTTCATGAAAATAGACAATGAAATCACAAATTAAGTAATATTTTATAAAACATTTAAATTAAAATCAACACTAAAATCCAACGATGATTTGAATATAACTTTAACTTAATTCAATTTCAAGGATTCACACGCATATAAGCACTAAAAAAGTCATAAACATAGAATAAAAAACATAAACATAAAGAGTCTTAAACATAATCCATAACTTTATACTAAACTAAAACATAAACACAAACATCTCTTCATGCATCTCTGCTTTCACCTGTTGCATACTCCAAGTATAGAACTTTGTTCTCATC
This sequence comes from Erucastrum elatum, assembly GCA_900406325.1. Lineage (NCBI taxonomy): Eukaryota > Viridiplantae > Streptophyta > Magnoliopsida > Brassicales > Brassicaceae > Erucastrum > Erucastrum elatum. The sequence continues at coordinate 13,326 of OVBX01000737.1, forward strand.
ATCTCCATAAGACAAGAAAGTTTGACGATTGGCAGGATCTTCCTTGAGGTGGTTAATTGAGACTTTGTACAAAGAAGACCACATTCTTATAGCAGACAAGGAGTTCAGAACCTTCATTGCTCTAAGCTGACTACAACTAAACTCAGGATGGTTCTCTATTAGATGATTCTTGTGGGACAGAATCTTGTCGCGTGTCTCAACA
>OVBX01000737.1:13541-34181 GCA_900406325.1 Erucastrum elatum
CCTTATCACATCTGCCACTGCTTGTACAAGCTTTGATTCAGATGCAACATCAGTTTGCTGAAAAAAGAAACCAAAAATTATCAATCCAACAAAAGTAAATGCATGATATAAACGCAGAAATGCCTATGATAAACCGAGATCAAATAAGAGGTTTAGAGGGTAAAACACTCACATCAGTACCATGAATGGATGCCATTGTTTCTCTTCCAAATAAACTGTAAACATAAAAGTAAAAAACTGAGAACAAGTACAAAGAATATCGAGACAGTGAAATAACATTATTTCAATATAAAAGGACAAAGCTAAAGCAACCACACGATCACATATAGAGATAGCACAAAAACAAGACAAGTCTTAAGTAAACACATTCTTTGCAATGAAAACGCAAGACCAGACTTTCAGACATGAAGCAGAGAAACCAACACATTCTCTGAAAAGAGTAAACACTAGACGAGTCTGTTTGAAATAGCAAAAAAAAAAACTAATCTGTAGCATTCCTATCTTACAAACAAAGACAAACTCTGCAAAAGCACTTCTTCAACATTGGAGACAGAGCACCAAACTACACAGAGATGCGCTTAGAACTCAAGGCTAGTGGACAACATCTTCTACGATACCAATGATAGAGAACAAGCCCACACCATACATACATACATGCATACACATCACACCACTAAGGACCATCATGTATACACTTATATACGTACAAAAAACATGTCTTTACCAGCCAAAACTCATATACCAACCATTGGCAGAGATGAAACACACATCGTTCAAGCAACCAAGCTAAACACACATCGTTCAAGTTACAACTAAACAAGAGAAGAATCTAATAGCTCATCTGGGTTTTTTCCAGACCATGATTCTTGTAAACAAGGAAAGGTGAAGACGAAGCTGGAGCAAAATCACATGACAAGTTTACTCAGAAAATTTTAAGGCTCTTGGATCCAAAACCCATTCTCAAAAACTCATATGAACACAACAGAGAACAACTACAAGAACAGAGACTCTTACTTGAGCTAGAGAGAGAGGTCGCCGGAGCTTAGGTCGCCGGAGCTGAGGTCGCCGGAGTGAGAGAGAGAACCTGAGAGAGAGAGATTGGATTGCATATGTAAAGGATTCAACAAAACAAAAAATCCACAACGCAATCTTACTTGAGCGAGAGGGAGAGGTCGCCGGAGGGAGACGTCGCCGGAGAGAGGTCGCCGGAGAGAAAGAGGCCGCCGGAGAGAGAGATAGGACTGCCAAAAGAGAGAGAGCGTGAGAGATGAGAGTTCCGATCTTGAGCTTTAGGGTTATGTTTAGCGGGGTCATTTTCGTCATTAACTATTTTTGACTGAATCAGGTGCAGCTAGATGCATCATAAAGACTCAGCCAACTTTTTTTAAAAAAATCAGTTGAGTTTTCGAAACTCATCCAACTGATCCATCTGGATGTACCAATTTATTGCACTAAACGAACATCAATACTCAGCTTCACCCAGATGGATTAGTTGACTGAGCAAACGAACATGGCCCAGACCTTCCAAGTCGACATCCCTACAAATAAATCCTTGAAATAATAATCTATGCAAGTAGCAATTACATATTTATACTAGTAAACTCAGTCAATAAAGTTGAAATTAAACAATAAATCAACCTTAAGACTAATAATAATACTTGGTCGTAGAGTTTACAAGACAAACGAAACTTAGAAAGTGCAGTGATCCTTTAAGACCTGCCTGGCGAGATCAAATGCTCCACTGTGCTTAAATATCAAATGCATATTGTGAGCAGCCTCTTTGCGTAGGTCACAGTTAACAGGTTTACGCTCTTCCGCGACATTCGGATCTTCGTTTGGGAGTTTCGGCATTGGATACTCTTTCTCGTAGATCGCTAAAACCTTCTCGTAGTACGAAGCCGCAAGAGTCACAAGACCTACGTGATGATACGCCCGAGCAACGTTATACAACGCCTCTTGACTGTTACTGCAGATTCTTATGTTGTTGTATAGAAACGCAAAGCCTTGAGCTAGACACTCATGCCGGTTCTTGAGTCGGAAACCGAGGGCTAAGTTGATTAAAGCAGCTCCTGTAAAAGAAGATATAAGATATGAAACAATTTTAATTAATTGATTAGCTAACTCGTGAAAGCGAAGGAGAGAACAATATGCTTACCTACGCAGAGGTTTATTAAAGGGCTATCTGGCATTAGTTTATATGCTTCAAGGTATTCTCTTGCAGCATCTTGATGTCGGCTTGTCACGGTGAAATGATGACCAGCTATCAGAATAGGCGGTACGCAATCTCTGTACTTGCTTCTTAAGTGATGCATGAACTTAGCTTCACTCGATGCTCTTTTCCCTAGTCTGCACATATAAATACGATATTCATACTGCAAACAAACCGAGTCGACAGCACTTTCCTAGTGAAATGAAATGCCGCTCTGTGTGTACCTTGAAATGACTTTGTAATAGCAGTTCCAGGCATTTAAACGATATGGATGTTGCTGAATGACAGATCTAACACAGTCAAACCACTGCTTTGGATCCATAGTATCACACGATATTTCTATAAACATCAAAAGAAGAAAACCATAAACCCACCGAAGACTTATTTATAAGTGTTGAAGGATATGTTAGGAGATTACTAGCTCCAAGTGACTGAAGCTCTTTTTTCTTCTCAACAGGCAGCATTTTGGCGTCCAATCTACGAGCCAGGTTAACAATCTCCAGAGCTTCCCAAAACCGTTGCAGGGATGCCAATGCCTTGCACAACTACAAGACGTGCAATTTTAAGGAGTCATGACAAACATAAAGGAGGACGGTATCAAGGAAGTTATACGGTCATACGCAACAATATAAAATATGTAGAAGGGAACGGTCAATTACATCTACAAAGAGACGGTGATACTCTTCATCCTTCATAGCTTCTTCCTGAGTAGACAAGTCAAAAGTATAACCGCGGTCAACATAAAAGACAAAAGCATTTAAAGTAATTAAACAAAGAGAACATAACCGCCAGGCATGTTGTGTCACCCACAATACGCAACTAAATTTGAGTAGGTTGAAACACAAATGTCTTGTGGTACAAGTTTTTATCAGGTAACATGGGAGGGTAAGATTTTGTGCACATAGATAGATACCTCAGATTCAGAGCAGATATCTTCGTTTTGAGCTTCGATAGCAGCCCGGTCTCTGATTCTTTTTGTTTCATTTAATGTTGCCCTGATTTTGCGCCACTTTTTGGGTCCGCCTCTCAACCTATCTCAACATGTTTAGGAACAAAGGTTACTAATAATGCCCAGACAGAAACAGCAAGTTTTAAAAGACTGTAATGGATGTATTTTTTTTTATACTCACTCGGAAGCTTGAGGATCTCTAGGACGTCGGCGTCTTCTATTTCTTTGAAGCTCCGAAAGTTCCGATCGTTTTCTTTTTCCCTTTACCTAAACGTTTCCATGAGTCCGATGCAAGTATAGTGCAAGGTGCCAGCATACAAAATATTTATATCAAACTACAGTCTGCTGATTTTAAATGAAAGAACCCTAACAAAATGCTAGATGTTATCAATTAGTTTAGCATATTTATAATATGAAACTTTGAATACAGAGCTATTACCGTCCGCCGCCAAACCCACTTAAGAACCAACTGCAATGCTGTATTGGCAAATTCCTCAAGCATTCCCTCTGAATGATAGATCTGACAAAGATGCATCCTGATCTTTTTCTTCTTCCACCATGCCTTCTGTTTAGTAGTATCAAGATCTACGCTTACAGAAAAGAACCATTGTTAGCAAAACTGATTATCTTGTGCCAAAACAGTTGGATGCGAGCCGCCTAACAAACATTAGGAAGAAAAAGAAACAGGCGATAACAAAAATCATTACTTGTATAAAGTTTTCCATCAAATCTGTCAAAAGTGATATTTAATAAGGTTTTGTAACATGCAGGTAAACTAAGCACTCGCTTATAGACAATAGGCCAAAATCTTTTCCTGCTGACCTGGATTTTCCGGAGGAGAGAGCACTGATATAGCTTCATCTTGTTTGCCATCTTCTAGGAGAAGTGAAGCCAGAGTTATGCGAGCATCAATTGGATCACTGAGTTCATTCAAAGCTGAGGGAATTTTCAGTTAGCAACAAATGGGGAAAAGCAAACGAGCAAACCGAAAATACAGTGAATAATAAGATTTTAATTTGCAAGACACTGAAAAATTATAAAGGATTTTGAGTTGGAGACCTTCACAAAACATCCCATTTAATTAATTACGAACAGAACATGGTGTAGTTGCATCTCTATCATTCACAAGAGGGGGATATGCAGAAAGATACATATGCACAACTAAGTCAACCTCTTTGAAAGTACCTTTATAATAGAAAATGATAGCCTGCTCTCGTTTTGCCAACGACATATAACAGCGAGCAACTTTCACAAGCAAATCGCCATTCTACAAGGAAAACCAGAACTAAGTTACCTAAGGGACGAAGAAAAAGTCGTAAGAGAAGAAACAATCCGAGTACAACAGCTTATCAACTTACATTCACAGTATCATTATCAGTAGAGGTTCCAAGCGAGATAACAGAAGATTCATTCACAGTATCACTGACTGCTAACAAATAGTATTTGAGAGCAGAGTGAAAATTCCCAATGTTTGTTAGCTCATCAGCCAGAATGATGACGAGATCTGGCCGTTCAGATACAGCCTCCCGTGGTAGAATACTTAAAACAATCTGCAGATACAGCAAGCAACATCATTCACAACACAAGAGAAGGCACATTCATCATTTTGAAACGAGAAACCCCCTACATAAAGGGACCGCAAACCATACTAAGTAATCATAGCATAACAGAACTGACACTCTTTATTTTTCCCACATTTTGTTATCCATCTATTAAATAACTTGAAGAGTGTATAGCTTCAAGGCAATCATTGAGATAGAAGAATAGCAGGTTTATAATGTAAGATACACAAACCTCAGCTTGCTCCATTTCTTCGAGGCGTACATGACAGATGGCTTGTCTGATTTTTAAGCTGGACGGCAGTTCTTTCCCTGGATTGTAGATTTGGCGCACATCATGAATATACTTAAGAGCTCTATCATACGCATTAATTTGCATCAAAACAAAAGCCAGTAGATCCAAGATATCGGGCTTCACTTCAGATGGATGAGATTTTATATGATCCTCTAACATGTTTGCTGCTCGTTCACCCTCGCCGCATCTTAGAAAATACTGAGAAAACCAAATAAGCAGAAATAAGTTGGCATAACCATTTTGTCTTTTTTTTTTTCTGGAGCAACGAGAATATATTTCAACTCATTCAGTATCTATACCTTTGCTCCCCACTTGAGTGGCTCAATTTTCTCAGGTTCCCGACGAAATATTTGCTCACAGGTTTCAGCAGCCTCTTTATATCTTCCAGCATTTAGGCAGAGGCTTACATATTGATATTTCAAAGGGATGTTCTCTGGATCAGCTTGTACTGCTTTGGAAGCATAGTTCCTCGCTAACAACATGTCCCCTTCTTCCCTGAAATCAAATTAATTTTTGTTAGTTAGCTTGGCACTGTCAAAAAAAATAAAAATTCTATACAGTAAAACAGAACAGTTTCCCTGCCTGCTTCCCGCGTTTTCGTTCTACACTTTTCAATATGAACATTAAATTCTTGCTACTATTACTTGCAAGCATATAGTAGTAACATCTTTTTTTCCGTACAAGATGAAGACTGGCATGATTCATTGAACAAAGAGAACTTACTTGGCCCTCTCGTAAAGCAACACCCAAAAAGGTGATTTTGGACCTTTTATATTTGCAGCAATCTTCAATGCTTCAGTAGCCGATGAGTCGGTCTTACCAAGTTTCTCAGATACACGACATAGGAGATAATACGGTTGATCGAAGGTTGGTGCTTCCTTAATAATCTCTAATAAAACAGGTAAAGCCTGGAAGAAAGTAAAACAACATAAATCAAGATCAGTCCACAAATATAAAACAAATCTGACACACGCACTATTTTGAAAAGAAAAAAAACACAGCAGTTTCTGAAATGTAATAGTCAAAACGGTATTGTGGTAGAGAAAAAACCAGTTTACTTTATTCAGGAAATTGTGAAATGTGTTACTGAGCCACGCTATCACAGAAAATAAACACTTGATCTGGATTACCTACCTCACTGTTTTTATCATCCGTGTAAAGAAAAAGAGCCTCACCCCACCTCTTACGAATTTCAGGTGGAATTTCTTTATTTGACCCCTTTCTTCTACCCCTTTTTTTATTCTGCAGAAGTATATATACATATATGTGAATTGTTTTTTTAAAAGTTAATGCTAAATAATAGACAAAAGGTCAAAGTTCTTGCTGCAAGAGACGGACTGAAGACACGGTGTAATACAAGTTAACTCGTGAAATATTTTTTTTAGAAAAAAGAAGCTGAACTAGGAAACGCACCTTCCTTTTCCTTCTTCGGCGGCCAGAATTGAAGAGGTCCTCAAATTCCTTCTCCCCCGAGGTGCTGTTAATAGCATCATAAGCTCTCTTTTCTGAACCATCACTGTCACATTCACAAAAAAAAAAAATCAACTTCAAAGATATATAATGGAATGTATTTTTCATTTGACCAAGAACGGGATGTTCATGTTCGAATTACAATTGAATTACTTAAAGGGAGAATTTAAACAATTTAATCATTGCACAATCACAGAAACTCAAGTGAGTCAAAGTTATTGTCACTCACTGCATCTTACTTAAAAATAAATAAAGAAAAGGATATTGTGAGAAAAAAAACTAACCGTTGGGAATCAGCAAGTGCTTTGCGTTTCTTGTCAGCCAAAGCTTCATATTCAAGACGCTCTAAAGTGGTTGGGATTCCACTTACAGCTTCAGACTCATCCCCTTCTTCTTCTGACTCATCTCCCTCATCATCATCATCATCATCATCATCATCGTCTACCTGGCCTCCTTCATCACTGTTATCGTCTTCATCATCATCATAGTTATCACCACTACCATCTACTTCCACATTGCTTGGACCTACTCCTAACACAGAAAACGATTTTTCCTCGTCTTCTCCCACCACCACACCCTTTCCCTTATCTTCCATAAGGAAACCACAAAAGAAGTCTCCTTTTGGATATTCACTTCCCTCAAGCTTACACTAATCTACAATATTTTCAGGGACGAACGAATCAAAAAGTCGAAATCTTTCTGCTTAATAGACTCTGTGAAACCAAACAGATTCGATTGCCCGAGGAACAAAAAGGCTCAGAAACAAACACTACGACGACACAAATCGAAAGCAAGAGCCCTGAGAAGTTTTCATGAAATTGAGGAAAATCGTTACTTGAAAATCGGCGTACCACACGACGGAAACGAGAGAAGTTGCGACGGAGTTGCTGCAGAGCCCCCTCCTTCTTCACGATGTTTCAAAGAGGAGGAAGGTCAAAAGGTCTTCTATCAAAACCAATCTCTCAATCGAATCGATAACCGGCCGGTTCTGTCTCGTTTGATTTAGATGGAAACTCAACGGTGTCGTTTTCGTGAAAAGAATTAACCCGGTCCTTACAGGGCTCGTAACTATCAAAGTCTCTCAACATATAAGTCTTGTTCTAAAACGCGGACCGGGCAGCCGATTACGCGCCGGTGCAGCGCTTGGGTTTTATTCTATTCGGCCATAAACTCGGCTTGTGAAAAAACAACAGTATATTATGGCATGAAATGTTTGAAAACGATAATTTCTTCACAAATCCATCATGTTACAGTGTTAGCTACAGAGAAACGAAATTAAATCAAAGAGAATCGTGAAAGAAGGAGATGACAATGAAGATACATTAATGAGAGAAAAAACAAGAAAAAGAAAGAAAAATGGGTTTGAGAGCGGTCAAACTAAATTATGTGTATCCTCTATCCACTGGTAAGAAAATCCATCACCATCTAAAGAGTTAGAAGTTGATTCCAAGATGGTGGTGGATTTTCTTACGACATGGATAGATGATATGCATCTACTATCATTCCTGGTGCGATTGTGCCATGGCTTTTTAAACAAAGAATGGATAGTTCAGATTGTTCACGTGTATAGGGAAGCAAACCGATTAGCTGACGGATTGGCTAACCTTGCATTTTCTCTGCCATTTGATTTTCATAGTTTTAATGTTGTTCCGATTGAGTTTGTTGATCTGTTGCACGAGGATGTTGTTGGACTTTCTCAACCACGACTCGGTTGCAGTTTGAAATTTGTTTTTTGAATGAAGTTGGGAGATCTCTCACATATTTCTATCAAAAAACAACACTTGTTTCTCGTAGGCAAGTTTTTCTTTATTATCTAAATATTATCAGAAAATTAAATAAAATACTCAAAACTAAGCGTTGATTAAGCGGCGAATAATTTCCGATTTGCTTGCAACACGCTAGGCTCGGTCGGATCGAGCGTCTGAGTCGCACTTAGCGTAGTTTCGAACAAAGATATAAGTATAACAAATCAAAACCAATCATGTATTTAATGGGTCAGGCCAGTCAAGCTCTGCGAGTTCCAATACGTCGGTTAAAAACGGTTCGGTTACTTCGATATTGGAAAAATGTGACCGAATTGAACTGAACAATTTTTCAGTTCGGTTTGTGAGTTTTTTGCCAAACTTTACCAACCTATATAATCTTCATACATTTTTGATAAATTCTGGGAAATATTCGGCACACTTCGAATAGTTCTATTCTCAAACTTCATCTCACTGAATTCCACATCGTATCAATCCCAGCCAGTCAGCCTGCCTACTTAGAATGCTTTTTAAAACAATACCAAATTAGATAATTTCTGTTGGCTTAGTAGTCACCAAGGTTTCGTGGTGTAGTTGGTTATCACGTCAGTCTAACACACTGAAGGTCTCCGGTTCGAACCCGGGCGAAGCCATTGATAATTTTGATATTTTCCTTTAAAATTCAAATTCTTTGGAAAAAAATTATGCGCCGTTGCCGGGGATCGAACCCGGGTCACCCGCGTGACAGGCGGGAATACTTACCACTATACTACAACGACTTCGTTGCTGTTATAGCAGATATCTACTTTAAATAATCGAACATTCCATAGGATTAAGAAGAGAATCTCTGTATTATTTCTTCTTTAGCCTAGAGGGACATATTCAAATTGCAGTAACAAACATTGTTTCTGGAACATTACTAATTTACATACATAATTTTAGAAACTGATTTTTATTAGATTTTTATTAATAAAAATAAGGCAAATTGCACGGTATATACAGAAACAAAATGTTAATTAGCTACGCGGTTGAGAACTGTTACACTTACAAATCGTTCCAGAAATACCCCTATATCGTAGCTGCAGACACTGACACAGCTACTCCACGTGATGATAGAAAGAAACTAGATTTTGCTTAAATATCGCAATAAAGGAAATCTGCGCACCTGCAAAACTTTCAAGAAAATCGATGCAAAATTTTTTTTGAGTCTCGTTTATCTATTCCTGCGGAGTATACGAAGCAAACGGTGAACTTTAACGTGGGAGGACATTTTTTCATACATTTGCAGAGATGGTGTCATCACGCCTTGTTGATATTCCGGATTCACCCGAAGAAAATCAGATGAGGCCAATTCCCGAAATGATGTTTGCACCTGGGGAAGAACCAGTAGGTGTTCGTGTTCTTACCTATCAAACTTCGAGCTCTTTAAAACGTATTTTTAATGCGTTAGAGGAAGATGAAATTGAGGTAATCAGGCAATCGTCTTTTGGTAAATTGATCGAGATCGCAGAGAAGCCTGCGTTTTCTGGAAGAATCGCAAGGTATTTGTTATCAAGGCAGCTGAAAACGAAGAAGAAGCATGAACTTTGGTTTCGATTTTCTGGTCAACCGGTAAGATTTTCGCTCCGTGAATTTGCAATAGTTACGGGACTACCTTGTGGTAAATTTCCTAGAAGATCGAAAATGAAGCTTAAGAGAACTGTATCAGAGAAATCTTATTGGCCGGCGTTATTTGGGAAAGCGGAAGTTGTTACCGTCGCAGCAGTTATCAAGATGTTATACCGGAAAACAGTAAAGGATAAGGAAATCCGGGTTAAGTATGCGTGCCTGGCCCTTCTTGAATCCGTTCTTCTTCCGACAAGCCTGAACATGAAGATAGCGAGAGAGCATGCAGAAGCAATTGCAGATATTGGAGAATTCTTTTCGTTCCCGTGGGGAAGAGTGGCATTTGATTTGCTTATGGGTAGTATTAAAGAAAGAGATGAGGTTGCTCTGTCTCAAAATACGATTGCGGTTAAAGGGTTTGTACTTGCGTTACAACTAGTGTTGGTTGCTGCTGTTCCTGCTCTTACTGAGGTGGTCGATGATACTTGTTCTTCATCTGAGTCCGATGCCGAAGATGTTGAAGGTGGTGGGCGTGATATTTTTAGTAAGAAACACACGCTAAACCCCGCACACGCGCGAAATGTTGATAAAGGAAATGATGTAAGTTTTTATAGGGAGTAAAAATATGTTGTTAAGAAGACGTACATATTTAACATTGCTAGTACTTATATTTAGAAGTTTTCATAATAAGGTTTTGGTAATGCGGAATTTTTTATGTGTTTAGGCTGTTGTTGATAGCTTACTTGATGAGGAACCTTTGGAGGGTTTAGATGTCGAGAATGTTATTTACTCTGATGAAGAGGAAGACCCGAGAGTGGACAATCTGGTGGACGGCATAAGGCGTAAAACTCCGTATACGTATGATTCATTTCAAGGTGGGTTGAAACACGTAGATGTGGTGTGTATGCGCCATTCATCAAAACGTTCAGGAAAGTCGAAGAAATCATACGTTCCCATGTCTAATGGGGAATGCAGTGATGCTTCTTATATTGCTGCCATTGTGATCGAGAAAATCCAACCTCAGTTTGATTATCTGGACAAATACGTTAAGGGCGCTTGTTCAACCATGGCTGAAATGGAGGGGAGCATTTTGACAAAGGTAGAGTCCGTGTTAAGCAAGTTTACGGAGGATTTGAGCCACAGTGTTAAGGAGATGGTTTATGCATTGTGCAAAGATAACATTACAACGGAAGAAGTACCAAAAAATGTTCATCATGAAGTGGGAAATGCAGATTCGCGTCAGGGCAACGAGGTCGTTCCTGTTGGTGATGTAAATGCATCGACTATAAGAAATGTGTTAACCCATCTTAGTGATTACTCAACTCCCCCACGGTCGATTCCGGTGAATGAGGTAAAATTATTAGTATTCTCGTTCGTTTCGTTTTAGGGTTTAGGGACCGCTATAATGTTGTATTTTATAATAACTTGTGGCCCCTTGTTGTCTTAAATAAATTAGGGTGAGAATTTAACTCCGACTAATAGGGTCGATGGTGGATCCGGATATGATTGTGGAAATACGGCTCCGGAATATTGTGCTCAGTCAGCGACCAGCGAAAATCGCGCTAGGCAGCTCTCTTTAGGACAGAGTTTGGTAACAAAGTTTTTTTAAATTTTTTTATCAACTTTTGTGTTGTAAAAATGTTAATTCATAACTTTCAAGATCTTATCTTCACGCAGGAGAAACATAATACGCCTGCATTTAATCTTGGCGAAGAACCTTCGTTCTCGCTTGGTCTTACTCAGGAAGAGCAGAGTGCTGCGGTTGGGAAATGTGTGGGAACAGAGGGCCCATTACCTGATTCTTTGGGGTCCAATATTGAAGCCGGGAATATAGATGCACATCAATTCTCCCGAAAGAGCAAGCGGCAAAAGACGGTTCCTTTACGTCTTGTTGAAACATATGAATGTGGTCCTCATATTCTCACGCTCTATAGAAAAGCTCAAAAGTTTATCTTTTTATTGGATGATATGACTGATATGGAGAGGAAATTTGAAAAACTGGCATCAATTCAAAATAAGAATTCGTAAGTTTTCCATTTCTTGTTATAAGCTTTCATTCGATTGACCTGCATTATATGGTAATGTTTAACTTTTTGTACATTTTTTCTCGCAGGGTTGTCGATGTGGCTGGAATAGCGGCATCGGTTAAAGAAATACTCTTTATTGTTGAGAGGAAACGAAATTATTCGGCGAAGGTTAGTTCTGTATAGAAGCTGTCGAATAAGATAATTCGATTCTCACACTTCTCACTTTGGTTATGTATATTCCTCCAGATTGTAGATATTATTGGCAGAGTTATGCGTGCTGGTATGCTTAGTCAGATTCGTTGTAACGGTGGAAGAAGTTCTGTATTGCTTGAAACAAAATTTGTTTCATCAGTGATTAGGACCTATCCGAGGTTCCTAAAAAGCACTTCTAAAGAGGTTTATAACTTCCCAACCGTGTTGAGAGAAGTTTTTCCCGAAAAAGATGATCCTATGCCCCATACTAGAAGGTATTATTTCCCATTTAATGTTGGGAATAAACATTGGGTTGGTATTTGCTTTGATGCTGAGTGTGGTCACATCATAATTCTTGATTGTCTGTCGTCTCTCCATAAGGATGCTGCCATTGAGAAATATATAACTCCCTTTGTTCAGATGTTACCATATTTAGCTAGGTATGCATGTCAAGATAGTGGAGAAAATCCGGTCCTCCAGTGTTTTGATGTTTTCAGGCCAAAAAGTGTTGCTCAGGTAACGAAAAGTTGTGATTCAGGACTTATGTCTCTCATCTTAATGGCGACCCATGCTCTTTATGGTCTTGATGCGTGCAAGACCATTAAACCTGAACTACTTACCGATGAAGCTAAAAGGGCCGCTATATTGGCTTATGAGTTCAAGGAGACGCTATAGTTTAGGTTTACTGTTGTTCTAAACCTTTCACATCTTTACTCTATCAGTGTGTTTCCGGTTTTCTTAAATATAACGTTGTTGTAGTTTGAACTTTTAAACTTTTGGCATTTGTACTTCCATTGCTGTTATCTTTTTCTTGTTAAAACTCGATGTCTAGTGTGTAACATATTGAGAATTTTATGGTTTGTTTGCAATATTACTTTCGGAAATTTGGTTTGTTTAAAGTGGATCCCCGCTATTATAATAAATCTTGTGCACTACAATGTTACAACCAGATTTGTATTTCACATCCAACTATATCTATTTATGACAATGACTTTAGGTTGTATTTGGATTTTAATAGTTCTATACAAAAATTGTTGTACTCACATGTGAAAGTAACGAGCTACATGGTTATCTCTGCTGGTTGCCAATTGATACTAGTTTTGGAACGATATGTAATAGTGGAGATGATATGTCTCTTCAAGTCAGGCACGCGTATGGCAAAGATATTGAAAATGGATTGCTTGTCCATCAAATCGTGTCGGTTGAGGCAGTCGTCGAATCTTATCATCATAGCTATTTTAGACAGAAGCCCTAATTTTGTTTATTTACCAATTTTTAGTGTCGTTGTTCTTATCCTACTTTTCCTCTACCTTTTTGGTCTATATAAAGTGGCACACTTGGTTATTGTATATGAACTCCAAAACCGTACTTAACCTAACGAGAACAAAGCAACACAAGGTAACTTTATTTCCGTTAGCTTTTAGATTCACTTCCTTTTTACTAATGCTTCATAAGTTTCATAGATGGCCACACCATTCCAAGTGCGTGTATTCCAAGGGGCTTGGCAACGTAACGATGATGGTTATTGGATATTCCAGAGGAAACCAAGTGACCTTGGTTATTTGGTGTCCATCAAAGCGACAGAGACCTTTGATGGTTTGGACGCTATCATCAGGCAGCGTTATAATTTGAAACCGGAAACTCCATTGTCTCTCGCTTATCACCCTCCTGACTGGATGCTTGAACCCGACGGAACACGCAAGCCACCAACAACTGTTTCTGACACTGATGATGTGGAAGAGATGATGCATTTGCGTACAATGTATCGAGGACTTACCCTGTGCGTCTCATCAGGTCCTGAAGATGTAGCAACTTTCCAATTTCTCATGAAAACTACTTTCACCGTTGCTGGCGCGACCTTTGTCTTCAAGGGTAAGATTTGTAGTTAAAATCTATTCACTCTTTTTATGTTCGGTTATTTTGGAAATCCTAACAATATCGAATACAAATTTAGGTCTAGATGAACGTGAAATTGTAGCCAGCAAGGAAATTTTGGAGGAAGTTTTTAACGAGCAACAGCTTGTCGGTATTTACAGAGCTCATCTTGAAATTGAGAGGTCAAAAGAAGCTGCGCGTGGAAATGGTGCATCTGGGAGTGGTTCTCCACCTTCTGGTCCAAATGATGGTTTGCTTGCTATCATTTTATATACATGGTAACGGTACTTTATATGCATCGTAGGTAACATAAAATTTCTTTATTTGTAGATTCTGCCTCTGCTCCGTCCGGTTCGGGTGTCTGAAAACCACAGCTCCAACGTTCTTGCTCCAAACTACCAATAAAAAGACCCTCCCCCTTGTCAGAACCATGATCTTATCTATGTTTTAAGCTTTGTATTCTGGATAAATGTTGTATGTTGTATGATATCTCTATGTCGGGATTAAAAAGAGCCCGTATGTGTTTCTTATGTTTTCTTCGTTGGTTGTCCCTACCGAAACGTTATAACGTTTCTATGTATAATATGAATCATGTATCCTCTTATATTATTCCATGCCCTTTCTTAAATTAATAACTGTGTACACCTAAACATTTTTTCTTCATACGCCGTACTCCAAGTTGGATAATGGTTTGGAGCTAACCAACTGAGATAATTATAACACGCTCGATTTGTATATAAACCAACGTTTGGTTTTGTCTGGTTTGTTAGAAGCATATAAATTTTCCTATTTTACTCCAGGTTTCGTTGTGTTACAATACCATGTGACGTATCAAAGTTTTTGCTCTATGTTAACGTTAATATTGCCATAAGAAGACCCAAGTGATGATTATAAATTTTTGAATTTATCATGTCCAAATTTCCCAATTTTCCACAAGCCATGCTGCCGGTTATGATTTCAATTTGATAAAATCAAACAACTTTAAGTTTTACGTCTCAGCTTAACCTTAGGCGTTTGTCTTAGTTACTATATTAAACAAAAGGATGGTGGCTTCTTATTTATCTTATAATCTCGGGAATTAGTACAACCTGCCTCAGTCCTTACATGAAAAAAACTATTTTACATTTCCATGTTATACTTTTTTCTGTCTATGACAGTCCACCTTTCATATCACACACCTTCATCATCCGAGAGGAGCCTCCTCCGCGTAATCCAACTTACTTTTTATATAGCAACTTTGCAAGTTGCTTTGTTATGTCCCTTTCCTTTGCACCGGCTACAAACATGGTTTTTTTTTCGGATTTTCTTCTACGAAAAAATAAAGAGGACGTCATGTATTATAGAAACCATAAGTAAATTCAATATACGTTGCTTACCTGTATTTCCCCTGTTGACAATATCCTGCTCTTCCGAGGTCTCCCAGGAGGTCTTCTAGTTGCGGGAGGGAAGATTTGTAGTCGTGTGTTTCCTCCATCAATGGTCAATCCTGGTGTATTTGCCGCAGAGCTTATAGGAGCTATATCTTTGGCATAAGCAGCTGCAAGCGTCTTTATGGTGTAGAAGTTAGAAACAAGTGATTCAATACGAACTTTAACTTTCACAGCTGCAGCAATAGCATGGGGGCACGGAATGAGGAGCGTCTGGAATGTGCAACAACTACAAGATTTAGTGCGAAGGTTAACGTGGAAAGAACATCCATTCTTTTCCATAACCTCATATTCATCAATGTTAATCCGGCTTACAAGTTGGCCACCGCTTGCTTCAAAGTTGGTTTGAATGATTTTGCTTACGCGTGGTGTCAATGTTCCTGGACCGTCGACTGTAACATCACGTCTTTCTGCGTACCAATCCATGAGTTTGGATCTGATAAATTCTACTAAAGCGACAATGGGATACTCCCTTGCTTCTCGAAGTACGGAATTCCATGTTTCAGCAGCGTTGCTTGTCATGATGTTGTAACGATTTCCAGAGAAATGAGCTCGTGCCCAGTGACCTAAACCCAAATCCTTTAGGTACTCTGCACAAGAAGGGCTAATGTTTTCGATCTCCTTGAAAGTTGTTTCGAATTCATTTAGTTGAAATGCCCTTGCTGCTTTGCCAACTAAGTAACTAAGGTGCTTGTGTTTGAAATAAGTTGTAATGTTTCTTTGCAAGTGTAGAACGCAAGCACAATGTTTTGCTGCTGGGTAGACCTACAAATATAATTACATTCATATCAGAGACCAATATGTTGTTTTCCTTATACGTTGAACATAACAAAATATTGATATATAACAAACTTCATAAAATAACAAATTAGAAGAATTTTTTTATGAACGACCAACTAAAATGGGTTCTTACCTTTGCTATTCCATGGTAGATCGAAGCGTGTCTGTCAGATACAAATACAAGGTTATCATTGTTGGGGATGAACTGTGAAAGCATTTGAAAAAACCACTCCCACGCTTTATCGTTTTCTCCATCAACTATGGCGGTTGCTATTGGAAACACTTGGTAGTTCCCATCTTGTGCTGAAGCAGTCAGTATGCATCCGGCATACTTACCTCTCAGATGTGCTCCATCAATGATCAAAACATTACGCATGTTAACGAATCCGGATATACATGCACCAATGGCAAGAAACATGTATTTGAATCTATGACCAACTCCGTCTTTGTAAACAGTATGCATCTCAGCAATTGTGCCAGGATTGGATACAACCAGTTTATGCAGGTATGGTGGAAGTAAGGTGTAAGACGTATTGAACGCCCCCTTTGCGTATTGTAGGGCGACTTCGCGTGAGCGCCAAGCTTTCCAATACGATATTCTTATATTGTGATCACTCAGCATCAATTGCATAATCTCATTTGGCCTTGGGCCTGATCCCTTTCCTGCAAATCTTGCCTTCAGCATCTCACCAATGACACAATGTGTTGCTTGGTCTTCGTAACCTGCGTAACGCATGAACATAGAGTCAGTTTTTTGATAACAGTTAGTGTAAATATCACTATACCTTACAAGTCTCAGTAACACAAAATATTTATCCTACTGATCTAGTATGTATTCGGTTATGAAAGGCCATTACATTCTTTTTCCTCTCGACAGGTTTTCTTGTAAGCCCTAATTTTCTTTATACATGTACTGTATTTTCTAAAAATTTGTATAGTGTTCGATATATATATATATCAGTTTTTTTTTAAAAAAAAACGAGCTTTAGTTATGTTCTTCCCACATTAAGTTGTATAATGTCTAATGTCATACTTAGAGTATATACCTGCTCGATCGTCGACGGAACATGTATGCTCCAATATGAGTTTTCTAATTTCGTACTTTTCAACGTTCTTGAGTTTTACGGCATACACTCTCCAATTGCAAGTTGAACTTATACAGCGAAGCGCCATTCCTTCGGTCGATGACCGTGAGTTTTTGAATCGGAATTTATGCCGCAATGCGTATAATGCCATGTGTTGTTTGAATTCACCTCTACTTGCAAAAACTTTTCCCTCATATAAGTCATCAGATAGGTTTGTTCCATTTCCTATACATTTGTTTCCGTATGGTCCATTTGTTAGAACTCGGTCAAGATAGCAAATAAAGTTATTTTACATTCATATTTCACAGTACAAAAACAACTAGTTATTATGCATCATTAGAGTTTAAGACAAAAACAAAATAGATCTCCCGTCGTCCACATATTTCACACAAAAGGGTCCTAGTTATTCTTTAACTTAGCTTTGAGGAACAATTAGAAGTTTAAAAGAGGGGATCAAACCCACCGCTTCCCTCCTCAGCTTCTGAGGACGAGTCATCGAGAACTATAAGAGGAACTGCTTTGTCGCTGTCTTTCGCTATTCCTAAGCTAAGGCTCAGGTCAAGGCATGGTTCGGTAATACCCGCAGAGGTAGATACTTCTTTCGGAACTACACCGACGGGTGTTGCGTTTGGGTTTGCATTGGTCCTACCTGCGCCCTGGTCACCTATGTATTTCAGGTAAACATATTTACGGTCGTTATTGATGTCATGATTTTAACCTATTGGATTGAATTTTGCTTAAAATATTACCAATCATAATGTTAGGTAAAGGTTCCCCATCTTCTGGTGGAGGTGCGCTTGTGACAGTGGCAGTTTCGTTAATGCCGTCTGAAGAACCGGTGTCAGATCCATCAGTATCTTCAATAGTGACAATTGTAGCCGGTTGGGGAGCGGAAACCCTTTTATTCGGGGGAAGTGGGATACCATGAAGGCCTTCATTTGGATGTGTAGACTGAGAAAGATATATCTCATAACCCGTTTCATTGTTCATTGCCTCATTCCAGTAACCTTCTTCATAAGTGGGGTCTCTCCAGACGCGGAGAGGTGGCACATCCAGAGGTGTTGATTGCACAATCATGGCGTTTTCCAGCTGCTGAATGGTCGTAGGTTCCCCGTATAGCACTACAAAAATACCCAAATGTATTACTTAGATTTTTTCGTGGTGGTAACACCCAATGATTTAAACTTTATATTATACAAATAAATTCTAGGCACATTGAATTTTCTATAAAATGCCTACATGTTAAACCACCAAACATTACAACCGTAGTGCTCCGGTTCCCTCCACACATTTTGAATTTTAAAGAAACACATTACCTTCTCCGGTATCATGGTTGGTGCCGGTCTCTGGTGGGGGAATGGCAAAATCTTCTTCCATTGTAAATTGGTCATTGATGTCTAGGTTTAGATACTCAGAAGGATCTTCATTCTCTTCCGGCTCGTTGCGGTGACCATACACCAGTTCAATCTCCAGAGCAACACGATAGACGAGAAGGAGCTGTGGTTCGTTGAACATTAACTCCAGAAGATGGTTGCTGCAGACGATGGGATGTCCTCCAACCAAGTCTTGCAAATTAGTAGCAAAATAAAGTCTTATTATCCAGTATATCATACCAACTGATAAATATAACCAAAATAAAACAAGATTCAATCAATCGAACCTCTTATGGCAGCTCGATGTTGTTCCTCAGTTACTCCTTCTGCTAGGTAAGTAGTATCACCTACTGTGAAAGGTGAACGACAGAAGAAGTGATACTTTGCAACTAATTCTGGTCCAGTTGTAACGTAAATCACCGGATCATACATGTACTCACTCACACTCGACAATATCTCAATATCTTTGTCACATGCAAGTGTGATCGGAGGAGAAATATCAGCATCAGGCTGAACCATCCACTCCGGGAGTGTATAAGACATAGCTACCGGAGTTAATATTCCAAGGTTCAGCATTATGCGAGTCCTCTCTACCACACCTTCAAAAGAGTCTGTTCTGTTTATTATCAGTGCTTCAACTTCGTATGACTCGGTTTCGTCAAAGGTCCAATCACCGTTTGAGGATTTCCTCCATAGGCCCATGATGAGCCTAAACAATCTTCCCATCTGTAAGATGCAATTGAAGAAAACAGCAATCAAAATTCCAACGTATGAACGAAAACTGATTAAGACTATTGATTATAGCTATTTATTAAGATTTTAAATTAATTTGTTGCTATATATTTGTTCTTATATTTTACCTTGAGAAAGAACAAGTAGATGCTTCTGGTTGTAAACGCCTAAACTGGATTTTTTTTGTGTTGTTTTGGTGATGTTTTGTTAAGCTGGAAGCATGTTTTTATAGCGAGTTTGAGGGATGAAGGTGGAGATCCTTGAACCAAATCCAGCTCAGAGCAAGTTGACACTGCACCGGCTACCTAGTGGTAGACCTCATCATTCTTTCATAGGTTACCAAAAAATATCTCTGACACATAACACTATTATATTAGAAATCCGTTTGATATCCATCTTTGTACTTTATCTTCTTTTACTCTATCAATTACCTCTCAAATTCTTTGATATTGTTGGTTAAGTTTCGGTTAACGCGTTAACCGGG
Source organism: Erucastrum elatum (assembly GCA_900406325.1). Lineage (NCBI taxonomy): Eukaryota > Viridiplantae > Streptophyta > Magnoliopsida > Brassicales > Brassicaceae > Erucastrum > Erucastrum elatum. Next base: position 33,346 of record OVBX01000737.1, read on the forward strand.
CTCCTTAATGTCTATTACATTGACACGTTGATCTTCTCTCATCCACCAATTCGTAGAGTCTTACCCTTTATTTGGGTAATTTGGGATACCACGTTTTGTAGTTATCCATTCTCTCCAATTTATATTAAATAAGTTCACTAGTATACCCAATAATGCTCCTCATCTATACCGCCCGGTTTACAAACCGGATTATCTTCCTTGCTTCGAATTGAAAACCATGCAAATTTGTTTCCACTGATGGATTCTCTACATGAAAGACCCATTAGGTTGAATAAGCAATGATGGATTCCTGTTAGAAGTTCATCCTTGTCAGCCTTTAAAATTTTTTTTCGTCACAAACCTAGCAATCTTGTTATATATTTCTCAAAAAGAAGAACAAACCGTTGGAATCTTTTAAAATTAAACTTTAACTTACCATGGCCGAATACGTTCCCTTCTTCTCGTGTGTAAAGCAATTGAATTTTTTCGTTTGATTGTAAACCGTAAAGGTTGACCGGTTTATCGGGTTTTTATATTTGGTATATATATTCTAGAAGGCTGCTTTGACACACATTTAACACACGAGCGATTATATGTTTTGTCCCTCTTTTAGGCGCCAACGTGTATGTTCGAAAAAGGAAAAATACGTGTGTTACATGTAAGACAACAAGTCGTTTTCATTAGTAGCTGACAAAACAAATCTGAGGGGATTTGCCTAGTATCTAGCTCAGCCTAAGTGAACCGGGCTATCTGCGTCAATTCACATTGGTTTCTCTTACTAGGAGCGCAAACAAAAGTTGCGGTGCATGAACACCTAATTATGGTTTCATATCTGCATTTGTAGCAAATTCGGCCTA
>OVBX01000738.1:0-15991 GCA_900406325.1 Erucastrum elatum
ATCTTGATAATAATTAAAAAATTTTACGTTAATATCATAGTTAAATTATATTATATTTAATTTAGTGATATTAAAATACTATAAATGTATATGTTTATATTATATTTTGTGTTTACAAAAAGTTGACACTGAATTAAAAAAAATAGCTATGCTATTATTTTCGAAGTGCTTTTTGTTCATACATTAAAAATTAGAGCTTTTAAAATATTTATCACCATTAATAAATAATTAGATTATATTTAGTAATATATAATTACCCCTTAATTTAAAAAAAATTATTAATTTGATAGTCATCATTATTTTTTTTAATAAATATTAAATTCTTATTCAAAAAAACATTTTACATCAAGTGTGATCTTTGTACAAAACTTATCAAAAGATCACTAAAGACTATAGACTGAAACTATTTACATTCTTGTAGCAAACCAAAATTGGATGATTTCTTCCACCCTTCCCACGCATTATACTCAATTTGTTTCTGATTCTTTTCTCAATAAGCTTCTTCAAACACAAGATAGGACGAGGCTTCTCCCCATGCCTTATCTTATTTCTGTCCCACCATATCGTGTGAATGGCTGCTTGCAGAGAGTACCTAATACAGAATAGAGCCTTCTTGTCCATGCCCCTTATTGTAATTAGCCTCACAATATCATCCCAATGGCTAGAATAGTCAGTGCAGAGAATCCCTTTTACTAGAAATTCTCAAATCTGTGAAGTGAAAGAACATCTGAAAAAGAGATGATCCCTTGATTCATCTGATCCTTTACACAGAACACACATTTGATTCACACCCCTGCTCCATCTTGATACTCTGTCCATTGTAGATAATCTGTTATGAAGTGCCAACCAAGTAATGAACGCAAACTTAGGTGTAGCCTGAGCAAACCACACACCCGGTGCCCACAAACACTGTAAGCCTTCTTCTCTCTGCAATAACTAGGTTTCTTTAGTAGAAAACTTATCTTTGAACCCTGATTTCCTCCTCCACAAACTAGTATCCTTTTTTTCATTTAGCTTATCTCTTAGCTCCATAATATCTGCTTCAATATTATTTAACATACCATTCGATGTCTTCTTCTCCTCCTGTTACTGCACACAGCTTCCTCCACAGAAGCTTCTCTTTTAATTCCCAAGTCAATGAACCCTCTTTCACCCAAAATGTCAAACAACACACCTTTGTCTGACCATCTATCAAGCCAGAAGGATGTCATCCTGCCATTACCCAACTGTTTTTAATAGAAACTTCTAGCAACTTCCCTTAGCTTTAACATTTTTCTCCACATCCAAGAACCTACTTGTGTTTTCTTATTTAATTCCCAGAGGCTTCTACCTTTGAGCAGGTTGACATTCAACCACTTTCCCCACAGCGACTGACCTGATAACATCCTCCAAATGAGTTTAAGCCCATATATATGATTTACTTCTTTCATACTTCTTACTCCTAGGCCTCCTTCACTCTTTATTTTACAGATCTCACTCCAAGATATCTTTGCTCCAGTGGTTCGCAACTCCGGCCCTGTCCACAAAAAAAGCAGCACAAAGCTGTTCAACCTCTTTCATACAGCGACTAGGAAGTCTGAAGACTGCTGACCAGAAATTTGCCATACTCATCAGCACAACACGAATCAATTGTAAGCGTCCCGCGTAAGACAGATAGCGACACGTCCAGGAGTTGATTCTACCTCTAATCCTCTCAACAAGAGGCATGTAGTCTTGTCTTCTCATCCTCTGAGTCATTAGAGGAAGACTCAAGTATCTAACTGGGAGGGTGCCTTGCGCAAGCGGGAAATTGGTGAGTATACTACTTCTCTCTGCCTCTGAAATACCAACCATGTAAATAGTCGATTTCTCAATGCTTATGCTCAAACCCGACCACACCTCAAACTCTGCAAATACTGCCAGTGCACCTTCCACCGATTTCTTTAATCCCTCAACGAAAACCATCAAGTCATCAGCAAAGCATAGGTGAGTGAGAGATAAAGTTCTACAGCCAGGGTGAAATTCAAACTTCCTCTCACTCGCTGCCTTATTTATTTTGTGTGACAATATGTTCATGCACAAAACAAATAAGTAGGGAGATAGAGAGCATCCCTGTCTCAGACCTCTAGCACTCTGAAAATACCCTGCTAATTCTCCATTTACCTGAACTGAGAAGGAGGGAGAGGTGATACAAAGCTTAATCCAATGGGTGAATTTATCCGGCACTCCAATAGCTTTCAGACACCTCAACACAAAGTCTCACTGAACTGAATCAAAAGTCTTAGAAATGTCGATTTTCATCACTCCTCGAGGCGATATGTCTTTTTTATGGTAACCCTTTACTAACTCAGAAGCAAGAAGAACATTCTCCATCAATAATCTGCCCTCAATAAAAGCAGATTGGTTCTCCAGAACAAGACGAGGAAGGATTTGCTTCAGGCGATTAGCAAGAATCTTAGAAACCACCTTATACATCACATTGTAGCAGGCAATGGGGCGATAGTCTTTCATGTCCAAAGAGTCATCTTTCTTGGGGATTAATGCAAGAATTGTAGAGTTAACACCTTTAGGGAGGAAACCATACTGAAACACAGATTGAATCGCCACTGTGAAGTCATTTCCAATGATAGACCAAGTAGTTTTGAAGAACTCACTTGTGTATCCATCTGGCCCTGGTGATTTATTAGCTGGCATTGCGAATAAAACATTCTTGACCTCCTCTGCAGAAACATCAGCTACCAGCATGTTACAGTCAGCTAGAGTGCAACGAAAATCAACCAATTCTTCCAACTCTTCCACAGTTACTCCCTGATAGTTAGCTGGTCTGAAGTTCAGAAAATCAGAGAAGAACCGCTCTGCCTCAATCTTTATTTCAGCCTGAGTTGCTACAATGCTTCCATCCAGTCCTCTTATTTCTCTAATGCTATTATGTGCTTTGCGGGCACTTATAGCATTATGAAAAGTTTTATTACTTTGATCCCCCAACTCAAGCCAATGTAGTTTTGCTCTTTGCTTCAGGAATGCCTCCTCCAATCCTGCTACATGGATCCATTGCTCATAAGCTTCAACCTCATCTCGAATTGCATTATAACTTGGATTATGCAAAGTCTCCTGCTGCTTATCACAATACTTTAAACGCCTCCTTTGTTCTCTTAGTAAGATTACCACGCTTCTCCTTACCAAGCTGATCGGCTTTAAATATTTTAACTTCTTTGAAAGTCGAAACATAGCTGAGGTTGAGTGAATCAGCCGGTCTGTAGCATCCCAGTACTCCTTAACTGATGGGAGAAACTGCTGAAGCCTTCCAATTACATTTACTTTTTTGAATGGCCTCCTTATACTCTCTTCCACTGGCAGGATCTGAATTTTCCACCTTAGATGATCAGAGCAGCCTCCAGCCTCAAAAATCGAATAGGCAGTGGAGAATCTTTACTGAGCCACGTCGTTAAGTAGCACCTTATCCAACTTCTTGCAAATAAGACATTCATCTCTCTTGTTACACCAAGTGAATAGAGGACCTTGGTAACTCATGTCTGAAAAGTTGCAATTTAACACTGTCCTTTGAAAATCTCGCATACCACAGCCCTGATTAGTGTATGCCGAACTTTCTTCTACATCAAGAATCTCATTAAAATCCCCCATAGCTAGTCACGCCTTATGTTTAAAAAGAGGTGAATTTTTGTGGTGACAGAGATCCTCCCAAAGCTCCTTCCTTTCCTCCACATGATTACTAGCGTAGATAAACGTACAGAAAAATTCCTCTTCCCCTTGTAACTTCACAGAACAAGTGATCATCTGATCAGTCTTGTAAACTGGAATCACACACACTGAGTCTCTCCAAACTAACCATATTCTCCCTCCTTGACTACACTCATGTTTCATCATATGCGACCACCCATGAAAAACTGAGTTTAGAATCCCTTATGCCTTCTTTTCCTTCACCCTTGTTTCTAGAACACAACCAAACTTTATCTCCATACTACTAGTCCACTTTCTTACTACGGAATGTTTCAAATGTTTGTTAAATCCGCGCACATTCCAGAAGAAGCTCGTCATGTTAATGGTTTCGATGCGAAGACCTTGTCTTAACAGGATTTACACCCTGAGCTTTGGTCTTCTGTTGTCTCCTCGTCCCCTTTCCCCCCCCCCCCCCAATGCGNTCTCTTGAAGAGAAAGAATGCTATCCTCCATAGCATCACTTTCCAACTCTTCAATCTGTTCCTCTTCTTCATTTCTATCTTCTAGTATCTCTCCTTCCTCTGTATCCAAATTCAAAGCTGAATACTTTGAAGCTGATATCTGGATATCATCTACGATCCCCTGCGATGTGTTCCTCCCGACTTTACTTGGTGAGACAGGTGACCATTCATTCATTTCCTTACCCTGACTTCCATGGCTGACTTTTGATTTCTCCCCTTTACTCTTAGTTTCTTCTGGTGCAAATTCCTCACTATCACCCTTACTGCCTGACTGAATACTCATCTCAAGTATCTCTTCTCTTTCCTTCTGACCAGACGCCACACTACCAGAACCATTTGCACTCTCATCAACCTCAGAAGCTGACACTGTCTCCTGATCTGTTACTTTTGGGTCAGTCTCCACAACCCTCTTTCCCTCCTTCTTCTTCATAACACAAGCTCTCTCAACATGTCCCCATTTCTCACAAAGCTTACATCTCGATGGCAAACCAAGATAGAAGTACTCTACTGTGAACTCCTTCCCCTCCTTTGTGAAAATAATTTCCTTTGGTAAAGGCTTGGAAACATCAACATTCACAAATATTTTTTCAACCTCAAAGTTCTCACAAGCAAGAGTTTCTTGATGCAGCTTAACTGGAACTCCCACCGGACTCGCGACAAAGCTCAGCGCCTCCCATGTAAACATGTGAAGAGGGACCTTGCTAAGATGAACCCACATTGGAATATCTTGATCTTCCTGCTTCTCCTCCTCTTCTTTTGGTGACCATTTCTTTACCACCATTGGCAACCCCACAATGTTCCATATTCCTCTGCGCAAAATCTTCTCACGAGCTTTCGGGTTTGAAACTCGAAATCTCATTGTTACAGCATCGACATCATAAACATCCGGAGTCTCCATACCTCCAAATCTTATTAGCCACCATATGGACTTTAGAAATGTGAGGAACTATATCAAGAAACTTCCCCACTATGAAGTCTTCCCAAAGTGGAGTTGTATCCTGAAGAGCATCCTTCGGTATATCTACTGTATGCTTCCCTTTCTTCGTCAAAAGCTCAACCTCAACCTTTTGTCAGACATTTCCTCTCCTTCGCCACCGATAACCAACTCACATCCTTTTTCTTTTCACCCATCACTATTACTCTCTCTTTGGTAGCTTTATCTTCCACGAAATCATCTCGCGAACCTTCCTTGATCTCCAAACCCTCTGTGTGATTCAGATCTACCCGACCAACCACTGGTCCTCCCCGCACCGATTGAGAATCCACCGATCGATCCACCCCTAAGCCTCCACCCTTCGAAAGAGAAACCCTCGATCGATCCACCCATGTGTCTCCTTCCAACGTCTAAGACACCATCGATCGATCCACCACTGAGTCACCCCCTTGTGTATCACTCCCTGAAACACCCTTCCGATCAATCTCAGCTCGCAATGGAGAGCCAAGAAGCTCCGGCGGAATCGCCGAATCCATGGAGAACAAACCCTTCGACAAATTGCCAATCACCTAAAAAATCGCTCTCTCCGAAACGGTGCATTTTACTCTCCAAAGTTTAAAATTTTCAGGTCGAATCCCATCATTATTTTAAAAATATTCTACATAATGTTATCCAAAAATAATTTACATGATAATATTTTAAAAATAAAAATAAACCTGTGTATATAATGGTATGTATATATGAATGTTTTTCAAGTTTTTATAATATAATAAAGGATATTTACTAATAACATATTATTGTGAATAATTGTTTTAATAGTTAATTATTTAATATATAATTCAAAATCAGAAATATTTTACTCTAATGGTTTTTGAATTGATATTTATTTACAATTATTTTGTAAAATTATTAAGTCTACAAATGCGGGCCAACCACCTAGTATTTTTTTTTTAAAAAAAAGTAAATTGAATAACTTGAATTGTGGTGAGCAAGAATTAACAAATAATAATTTATTAAAAAAATTACATTATATAATCCAACATATAAAGCTACAGAAAACTAGAAAATAGTCCTTGTAGGAGATGGGCCGAACCCCTTCTAACAAGGTCCATCAAATGAAGAAGCCCAGTCGACGCCTTAACCCGGTCCAGTTCACCGTCCCGAAAAGGACATGACAGACGAACCAGACAACTAGCTCGAGGGTCAAACGAGGATGAAAAATACATCTTAACTCACGCTAGTGGGAAGGGGACATCACACCTTACGGGTCAGTTACCCGAAGGCGACGGGACAAGTGAGTCAGGCGACTAGGACAGGAATCGGACAAGGACGAAAAGGACGTCCGAACCCGCACTACTTGCAAGGCCCAAATGGGAACCAAGGCCCAATAAGAATAGGCGAGTTAGGGCGAACAACAGGACGAGAGCTATAAAGGGGGAGGGACGCACAAGCGGAAGAGACATTCACACTTAGACGCACTCACTGCAACGGCTAGTTCTAGGGCTCACTTACGTTCTTAGATACTCGCCGCCTTGTACTCCACCGGACGCTCTACGAGCTCCGGCTTGTGTGTCGCCCCTTTACTTCTTTGTAGCCTTTCAGTCCGGATCTAATAAAAGAACGTCTTTGTTCGTCCCACCTTTCTCTTTATTGTCTCCTAAACCGTTCTAGGCACGAACAGTCCCTCTGTCCCATTTTAAGTGGGTTTTAAGATTTTTTCACAAAGATTAAGAAAACACAAAATTCTATGTAATTTATCTTAATTTTATACAAACAGCATTAAATAAAATGGTTTAACCAATAGAAAAAAGATACAACATTTTGTAATTGGCTATAAATTTTAATCAACATTAAATTTTGCCTAGAAAAGTGAGAATATCAATTATTTTGGGACAAAATAGAAACCCTTAAACACCACTTAATATGTTGGATTATATAATACATTTAAGATATTATTTTTGATGTTTCATCAAAACCCGACCAACTGAAATAAAAAAGAAATAAATATCATGGATATTTGTTTTGCGGCGGGTACCAAGCTCAATCTGAAAAATATTCACATGAACACTGAAATACAAATACAACAGTGATTATTACATAATCAAAACATAATTATTATTTTTAAAAAAAATAATAAAATATAATAAAAAATCTATTAATAAAGTAGAATTTTGTTTTCTTTTCTCATGAAAAAACATCGTCAAATAAAGAAATTTACCACATTTGAAAATTTATCCAATAAAATTTAACAGTAAAACACGAATATAATATGATTTGCTCCATTAAGCTCTAGTGAACTGTTGTTCTGTTGATCTTACTTTTAGACTATGGTAATTATGATAGCTACAATAACACTTTTTAAATGTGTGATTTTAAATATAAAAGTAGGTTAAAATTATATTTTCACAAAGACAAAAAATCTGTAAATTCATTAGATATTGATGATTTAGCTATAAAATTTAATTCTTTATAAAAAAATAGAGTTATAAACTCGGAATTAGCTTAAGTATATTTTTAATAATCATTTGGTTTATTATCCATTTAGAGAATCAACGTAACAAAACAAAATCACTTTTCAGTTTTGAAAAGTGAATAATGAGTTAAATGATAGATAAATCACTATTAAATATTCATGTGTATCTCTTTCCACAATATAAAACATAATAATTTTTGTAGTATTAAAGATTAATAAAAAAGATTAGTTACAAAACACTTATATATAAAGTTATATTCAAATATGTACTGAAATTTGAAATATATTTAGTTGTTTTTGAAATTGCTCACCCGCCCGTACGGCGGGTTTAATCCTAGTTTATATTAATAAAAGAAATTTTTTGAGACTCAAAGGAGCGTCCCATCAGCAAAAAAAAAAAATTCTGAAAGATGACATGTGGCATTATTATTAACAAAATAGAAAAAAATAAAAAAGTGAATAAAAATAAGAAAAAGTAGATAATAAATAAATATACAAAATAAGAAATATAAAAATTACATCTAACATTTATCTGAAAAATAGATGAGCTTAACATCTGTCCAAGAAGAGATGCAGCTTTACGAAAGAGACCAAAGAGCATCAGCATCGCTTAAGAGCACTAAATCGAAGGGATCTAGTGTGTTTCTTAGGCGGTGGGTCCCAGGTGAGAGCCAATTTTTTTTAAATGACTCTTCTTTCCTCTTATGCAAGAGTTGACTCTTGTGATGTGCGTGGACCCCACTAACATGTGGCGGCCACGATTGGTTGATTTTTATTTTTTAAATTTTTTTTAAATCGGATAAAAAATTAAGAGACTTTTTTGTCTCTACTCATACTAATGCTATAAGTCTCTCTAACACAGTTTCTTATGCATTTATGTTACATAAATAGAAAAAGACACTTGTAGAAGTGGTCTCTTCCCAACTGTATAACATTTTTTTACAAAGAACCGTTCTCATTTTTTTTCTTATTTATATTTTAGCATTATTTTTCATAAGAGCTCCCCTCTAGTGACCAACACTAATGGTGGTCTTAACGTCACTTCGTGAAAACTGCTGATTTTACTGTTTCTTTAATAACCCGGTGTATTTTGGCATCCATCAAGGTGAGTCCAGACTAGCGATGAATGTCCGTATCAGCCTACTTTTTCTGCCGGAGTACGTCTCGATCACCAGCCGCTGGAAGAAACCAAATTTAAAATTTTACCCCCAGTAGCTAGCGGAATTCGAACTCACGTCTGTATTATGGCATAAATTCCCTGAAAACTATTGGGTCGTCCTCCCTTGGTTATTCTTTTCAATTTCTTTAATCTTTGTTTTAGTTTTGTGCCTCACATATCGATGTTGTGACAAACAATTACTTATGGAAACAGGGATAGATTGTAATCTGCATGCATCTTGCTCTCCTTAATCCTTATACATTGATTCGAATATTTATTTAGAAACCATAACGGGGGTGTGTTCTAAATTACCTTTGTTACTACTTATGTAAATATGCAAAAATCTTCCAAAATGGACTGATTATTCCTCTTTTGACAAGGATTAAATATTGGGGTACCATGAATGTGATCAACCACTTTGAGGATGTTCGAATTTTACCATGTCAAACCCCTAATCTTCGAGATAGTTCGTTGTGCGAGAAGTAAACACCCTAAATCCTCTCTTAGGCTACAACGTTATAACACAGAGAGATGCATGCTTCGTAAAAAGTAGAAGTCGACACAGGGTTTTGGAGGAAAGAACTGTGACGAATATTAGGGTTTCTAAGTAAAGAATGTTTGCTTGGGGGTTAACTTAATTAAAAAGGATAATTTGACACGTATAGTCTAACGGAAAAGGATATTTTGAACCGTAATATCCAACACTATATTCCCACATCGGTTGGTTATCATGTTGATCAAAGGTTTATAAACAGTTGCATATTATAAAAGATTGTCAATTGGTGGGAGGTAGGAGTTCATGATTCAAATTCGTGGAGATTGTGTCCCGAAGATCTAAGTGATTAAGACTTCAATCTCTATTGGATGACATGGACCAACCTGTTCTCATACCGATTGACCATTTTGAATTAATTGTTAAAATATTATCACAAATTAATAAATCGCATGGTAGACATGTACTTAACGGGAATCGCCGAACATATCCCAAAGCCGGTCCTCTGTAAAGCTTTAATACTGATACAATATTCGTTTGGGAATATTTAAGGGAGTTTCATTATATATAGCAATGTTACATCATATCATATCGATGTGTTATTTAACTTACTTTAAACTTAAGAAAATATAGTTTTTTTGTAATATGAAAATATGAATTAAAATATGTTTACAACTACAAGACAAAGACAACGACGACCTTCCTTTGTAATATATATTTTTTTCGACCGCAACTTTTAGTTAATTATCTAAGGTAAGAGGATCATTAAAAACAATTGACTTGAAAAATGCATTATAAATAAAACATACGGCAAAGCACCATTATGTCGACATTATGAACTTGAGTAAACCTGACAGAAAAGCTGAGAGATTAGACAATTATAATAAAGTTACGAAAATTTAACTATAAATACATATGGATATGTCTCACAAAATTAAGTTTACTCACACCAAAAAAAAAAGCGCAAAGCAAAACCAAAAGATATGGCGAAGAACCTTAGCTCCATCACCTTCAGCGTTCTCTTGATTGTCCTCTTGATGGCTTCCACCGGTATTAATTACTTATGATGTTCTCTATTCTATATATTCTACATTTGTCTTTTGAATATCTTGCGCTGATGACTTGATGAATATGTCAACATGTAGGAATCCTCAAAATTGAGTCTATGAACATCAAGGCCAGATGCCTTCCACAGGGATGCAATAATGCTACATTCTCCGAGGAGTGCGGCGTGGAGCCATTCCCAGGTTCAAATAACGATTGCTGTCACTGTTGCGTAAAAAAATACGGGAGGGAGGCAGTCTGTAAAGGAGTTGTTGAGGGACCAGACAAACACTGTCATTGCTACAAAGAACGTGTTTGAAATAACCTCATACAATTACCAGATTTAATTGTGTAACTTTTTTTTGTGTAATTGTGTAACTTGTGTGTTTCATTTGCTGTGAAGACATTACATGTGTGTATGTTTATGTTCAACTTTCTTTTGCTTCCAAATAAGACACCATGTGTGAAATTTTGCTTCAGTCTGAATAGTCAATTTTCTTTTGTTTGCGTTCCTTGCTTCGTTGTTGTGCTGGAAGAAAATGGATTCAAAATTAGTATCTGAATTTTTCTTTTTTAAGAATTTAAATTCTTTGATATAAAAAAAATTAAACTCGCAAAAATAATAAAATATTTAAAATTAGACAATTTTAAAATTATATATATACATATATATTCTCAAATGTTATTTAGTTTACCTGAAATTCTCTTCCCAAAAATGAATCCTGGTAAGAATTGCAACCCAGTGACACTCAATAACACCAAAAAAAAAAAAAAAAAATCTCAAGTGCTTGTTTGTTGTCTTGAGCGCATCCTTGTCTAATACCAAATCGACTGTCTTGATTATTATCATATCCTTGCCGTATCGATCATTGATGGCAGGACCAATAATTTCTCTGAAAATTATTTCTTCGGTTCCTACAAACAAATTATCCATGATTCTAAAATCACGTTTTGATTAAAAAACTAAAATACCAACTCTGATACCATTTGATATAGCAGAAGCTACGATAACACAACAATATTATTTAGTCAAAGAATACCTAAGAATAAATAAAAGATTTCAAACCTCTTTTTTATTTACGAAATCATAAAATTGAATACAAACTTAAGCCTAGCCAGTTATATATAATAAAACCATGAAACCCCTAAAAAATTATGATAATTATCCAGAGAAGTGGAAAAGGTTGCATACATACATATTGCTTGGACTCTTTGAACCAGGTTGTGTGGCCGCTAGGAGAAACATTCGTGAATGAATGGCCAGCAATCCAACATGTATCTTTCCAAAAATTTGTACAGTATTTGCTATGGATTCATGCATGCTAAGTAACTCATTCCTGTACTTTTCCGAGCTTCTGGAGCTCATAAAAGGGAATGGTTCTCATAAATCATAGACATTTTATTCCGTGTAAACTCTTTACAGTTCGAATGAAAAGGATGATAAAAGCTATTCCCTTTGTTCCAAAATGACGTATACTCTAGAGTTTTCACAATTACTAAGAAAACACATATATTTTGACAATAAATGTATTAAATTCCGTGTTTAGCTATTTCCTATGATAAAACTAAAAAAAAAAAAATATACAAAAAAAAAGATAATAAGTGAATATACAATATAAAAATATTAAAATTACATTAAACATACATCTGAAAAATGTATACTAAAATAAAAAATAAGTAAATATACAATTTAAATAATAGAAATATTATATTAAACATTTGTCATAATTTAAGAATAAGTAAATATGAAATATAAGAAACAAGAAGTAAACAGAAGAAATATAAGTATTAAAAATATTACACTTAACATCTAACAGTAATATTATTATTTTATATAAAAAATTAAAATAAGTAAATATACAAGATAAGAAAGATAAAATATACAATATAACAAATGGAAAATTAAATTAAGCATATATCTGACAAATAAATAGTAAAAATAATAATAAGTACACATACAATATAAGAAATAAAAAATATTACATTAAAAATCTATTATAATATTACAATAAGTAAATATAAAATATAAGAAAAATAAATAATAAGTAAATATACAATATAAAAATTAGAAAGACTACATTAAACATTTATCTTAAAATGTAAAATGAAATGAACACTAAGTAAATATAAAATATAAAATATAAGAAATAAAAATATTACATTAAATATCGATCGTAAAATTACAATTTGATGTAAAAGCAAAACATTAGAATAAGTAAATATACAATATAAGAAAAAATAAATATACAATAAAAGAAATGAAAAAACTATATTAAATACTTATCTGAAAAATGTGTAGTTTTACATTTTTATTATATCCAAATATTTTTATATGAAAAGCCGGTTATCTCCACACAAGCACATCACTAAAAATGTTTCTGCAATGGAACAACACTCAGCATGACTGATATGATAGAACAAACTATCGAAAGTGAAATAGTCACATTTACATGTATTGGTAAAAGAGTCTCACTCCCAATAATCATTTTATCTCCAATAGTCCCAGACCATCCATTCATACTTAAGAGAAGAAAATTTCCAAAAAGAGAGCTATATGTTGCTCTCTCACGAGTAACATCACTTGAAGACTTAGGTATCTTACAAGAAGAAAAAGACTTAACAACTGGAGGGAGTACATTGTCTACAAAGAAATCTTTAAGAACATCCTCCAGTAGTAAGGCCCACAATTCATAAACAAATCTATTTGTATATATACACACAAAAGCCATCATACATGTCTATTCACTGTTCAAGTTCCTAAATCTGATAAGTAAAGAGAAAAATCACACTGATAAATAAATGATAAAAAAAAAGACAAAATGTAGAGATGAGAAACGATGAAGGAAAGCCTCTTTTATATAGGAAATTATTCTTAGATAAACTCGCATGGAGATAGAGAAGAAGAAACTTACGGGAAGTGTTTCCCATATAGCTTCATCACTCAGTTTCTTCATCTCGAGATAAGTGTCCTACACATTCTGGACAAAAATCTAAAAATGCAACAAAAAACATATCCATCGTTTAAACTTGTGGTTGTAGTGCTTGTAAGTGCAAAGAAAATATAGACTCCAAACTATTGGAACAAAAATATACTAGATCTTAACCCGTCCGACTGGGCGGTTCTTGATTTTTATGATATGTATACATTTTGAAAAACAAAAAGTAAATAGGCGAGACTTATACTACTTTAGATCAAGATGAAATATTATTTTATATTTAATAAGTAGATTTTATGATATGTATATATTATAGTAGCTTGAGTATCAAGATTAAATATTATTTTATATTTAATAGATATATTTTTAGGAGTCAACCAAAGTAATATATTAGTCACACCAATATTTCAATAAGTAAATTATATATGAAAGATGAAAATATTTTCATATATACCTCAGAATTCGTTTGAAATATTAATGCATTTATTGGATAAGACAATTCTGTTTTTTTGTCAATCAATCAAGTAAGATTTAGTTGATATTTATTTATATTAGGTGGTCGAATTATTAGTTGCGTATTTGGAATTAATTTGGAATATTTTTTTGTTATTAAGTGTTATGTTTAATCTAAAGTAAATGTAAATATTAGTTCAGTAATTTAATGGGATATATTTCCTTGTTTCCAAAAAAAAATTAATGGGATGGGTATCCTTGTTTCCAAAATTAATTTTTAATATAATACTAATCTTGTTTCCAAACAACTCCCAAGTGTTTTTCAGATTTAATAAGATAGATGGTTTCCAAACCAGTAGGATGGAGAGATTAGCAAGAGAAAAAATATGAAAATATTATCATGCACATCATTGTTTTCAGTCCTCTCTTTTCAGCTCATCATACAAATGAGCAAGGATCATTCTTACCTAAGAACCAAATAAAACATAATGAATTCCAACTTTTTTGAATGATGGTAAATAGTATTGAACAGTAACTAAGAAACTAAGTTTAGATTTATCATAAACAAACAAACCAGCTATAAACACACGCAACCAACAATAAGATATAACCAAATCTAGCATAAACAACTACAACACAAGGACTCACGGACACAACCAAATCTATCATAAGCAAACACACCAGCCATAAACACAGAAACGATTAATATTACAAGTTAAAGAGTATATCATATTGATCTATAAGATGTACACATAGCATAATCTCAAAAACAACAAGCAGTGGCGTTTCCATAACATAATAGAAAGGGGTTCACTACCACAAAGCAGAACTTTAAAAGTTACAAAATAACATGATGCTAACAAAAGCAAAGGTGATAATCACAAAAGATGTCATAGATGGAGCATGCAATAAAATCTACCACGAAAAATTACAGCACGAAATAGCCAGGAGAGTGTAAAAATATATTTGCGAAAAACATATTAAAAGAATGATAAAGCTTTCTACCTTAGACATCGCTAAACACTCAAGGAGAAATCAAAACAACAATTACGAAAAAAAGAAAGAAATAAACTGATTACCATGATTGAGAAAAAACATGATCAAACTTGAGAGCGAAAAAAAGTATGAACGAGAATAGAAAACTATATGCTGAAACCACTTGCAAAGACTTCCAAACTCTTCTCAAACTCACTATTCTTCTCTGCACCAGTATTTAATTACCTTTAAGTCTCTAAATCAATTAGAACAACCATTTTTGACACAACTCACAGTTCAAAATTTGATTGTGTGAAAGAGGATATTTTTCACGGAAAATTTCAAGAGGCAAACACATAAGAGAAGAGAAAATGATTTGTTTTTAAAGGAAAGAACGGTTTTCTTAGTCGATAAAAGATGAATTTCTATGACGAAGACTGATAATGACAAAAATAGTTTACGACAATACCTTTTTACTTCTTATGTGAAACCGTGTATAAAATTGAAAATAAAATTGAAGGGCAATTCTGAATTTTTAACATTACATTTAGATTAAAACTACAGCTATTAGTTAGATGTTTTGTTGTTAAAAATAATTGAAGTGATATATTGTTTGAAGCTAAATTTGAACATTTAAAAAAAAATCTATTTTTTAATTTGAAAAATAATTAGAGCTAATATATGATTTTCAAAATAAACAAACAAATTTGACATAGTAAAAATATAAAAAATAATTTAGTTTTTATCTAAAAGTGAATTAAACATTTTAAATATACCTAGATTATTTGAATATTTGTATGCCCGCCTACGGGCAGGTTTAATCCTAGTATTTATTCAAACCTTATTATGGGTATGGGGCCAATGGGGGATCTTAAGAAGGTAAAAGCTCTTCCGAAAATTTTCGAAAAATAAAAGCATGTTCTTCAAATACAATAATTAGAAGCAAACAGTAAGCAAGACAAAAATACCAAAGTGTCCAAGAGGGGAGGTGACACAAACAGAGGTCTTATTACATACACTAATCGAGTAAAGAAAAAGAGGAAACAGAGAATGTGAAGATGTTTGGTTTTTTAAAAACTTTGTGACAACAATGGAATCATCAAGCCTTGAAAAGAAGCTCCACGGCTTCGAAGAAGATGGGCGCAATCTCAGGAGTGGGGGGTTTTCACTGCACATTTGACACCTGGTTGTCCCACCATTGCAGTGAGTTCGATCAACAACGGTACATCTCCCGGAACCTTTGCTGATAAATAGATCACGTCTTGGTTCCCGTTCTTGCGTTTTGCTATGAAGAACGTGTTGTGTGCTGTGAGCAAATCAATAGTTTTTTTTTTTTTTTTTTTTTA
>OVBX01000739.1:0-34138 GCA_900406325.1 Erucastrum elatum
TAATGTTTGAATTTAGCAATTTGATAAACAAAGCTTTCAATTTTGTGTGGGTGAAGAAGAATAAGCCATGGATGGCTTTAAAAAAATTAGTCGACATCTTTTTTTTCTCTTTCCTTTTTCTTATTTCTGATTTTGTTTCTTTTTTTAAATAATCCTACATGGCACTTTGATTGGTGTTAACACTTGAGATGAATTTGAGAGTNATGAATTTGAGAGTTCACCACAGGGGGTGAACCCAAGTTTTGTTCTTTTAAGCACGTTGAGGCCTCCACACCAAAAAAAACTCTCACCATGGGTTCCCACTAAAAAGTATTATATTCAATTAGAAAGTTTAAGAAAAAACTTTAAAAGTTTATGCTAAATTGTCATATTAAAAATTAATATTTTTATGATAGATTCTACTTATAATTTTATAAATCCCAATGCCGATGCCGCTAAGCTACATTTGTGGTTGTGTGAGGACTTCTTTTTTTTTATGTGGGAACGTGGTATCACTCCTCATTATACCGGTTATCTTTTCCTTTCCCTTTTCGGATCACACTATGTTTGCTAGTTGATAACCGGTAAACTAAAACCATAAACAACATATTGGTCAAACGGTGGTCATGAATCTCGGCGACTCCAATAGTTGAGTGTAATGATTGTGTAGTTCATTGGCTAAGGAACCAAACAATCAATTAAGAGCAATGTTGGGTACAATACTCTATTGTATTGAACGTCGAACTGGACGTTAACTCGGCAGTCGGCACTATAGATGGGTTAATGGTCAGATCGGTCAAACTGGTTCAACCAGGTTTTAGATTTTGATTTAGTTTTAGAATGAAAACTTTAAAATTATATAAAATATAATGAAAACTAACTTATTGAAATAAATATTAAAAGGTAACTTAGATCTTCTTATGAATTAAAAAAAAATTAACTTGGATTTGAAAAAATACAAAGTTTTGATATGGAACCGAACCACCGATATTTTAGTGAGTTGGACCGACTTTTAACAAAATTTGCCGGTTGAACTATAATCCAGTTTTTATAGCAATCCGGAATTGGTTAGAAAAGCTAGTCAAGCTCCTAGCAATACTTTTTCGGTAACCAGTTACATCCATATATGCAATCGTTGGAAGAAACAACTCAGATATAGATGAGCACAATGGGCTAGGTACAAAACTAGTTAGGCACAATACTTATATAGGCTCTATACTATAAAGCCTGGAAAACGAATTCAAAGAGCCGTATGATAAATTCAACCCGGTTAATAAATGTGTAACTACTTTGTAAATGTAAGTTGATACCTAATCACTTTTACGAGGTGATATGAAGTAACTCGACAATGCATTGATTACAACAATCTTGGGAAGTATCATCTCTTTGACCAACGGTTTGAATCCGCTCTATACCATTATAAATAGCCTATGCTCAAGTCACTTCCATACGCAGTCACAAAACTCTAATTAAGTTCTTGAAGATAAACAAAATTTGAAATATGAGTGGAAAAGGCGGCAGCAGCGGTGGAGGAAAGAGCGGAGGCGGTGGAGGAAAGAGCAGTGGTAGTAGTAGCAGCGGTGGAGGAAAGAGCGGAGGCGGTGGAGGAGGCTATATGGTAGCACCGGGGTCCAATGGCAGTGATTACATCTCAAGGGGTGGATTTGAGAGTAACCCTCAAGGATACTTCAGTAACTTGCATGGTAGTGGACAGAGCAAAAAGTGACTTTGTCTGTGTGTGTTGCTACAAGCATGAATTTCCATTTCTTCTCTAATTAAATAAAATTGCAATGAAGTCTAAATAAGTTTTTGTTACAAAAAAAAGTCTAAATAAGTTTTGAATAATGAAATTATTAATTTTTATAAACTGTGTTATTGCTCGATCTCGTCACTAATCATGAAATGTGTGATTAGATAATATGTAAACATGGCCAACAAGTTAACAAGCCTTAATACAGGTTAAACAACAATGTTACAGATTTGAGATTTTAGGCTAATGGCACAATATACCTGTTTTTTGGGTATAAAAAAAAACAATTTCCCAAAAAAATAAAGATAAACTTAAACGTACAATGTCAAAGAACCAAACATCTTTGTTCGATTAGCTCTCTTCTACAGCAAACACTAATTACAGCCAAGAGCCTAAGATTGAACCAAAACAAAATTACAAAGTTCTCTAAATAACAGAAATCTACTTGCAGATTAGCTGATAGCTCCTACAGGTTTCAAGTTGGTCAAGAAACAAGCTGATCTTGAATATCCATTCTCTTGGTAAAGCATAGCTAGGAACTGATTCACCAAAACGTTCGGCAAGACTCCAGTTTTGATCATGTCACAGTGCAACATCATTACATCAATAACACGCTTTTCTTGAAGATGACCTTTTAGCATTCATACATAACTCGGTAAGTCTGGCGTTATCCCACCAGATCTCATGTCTGAGAACAACCTGGTAGCTCTAAGAATGTAGCCGTTCTGACATAACCCTTGAATCAAACAAGTGAACCCCACATGATTCCATGCTTTACCGTTCGCAGCTTGATTGTTGTTCTCAAGATAAAACTCGACGGCGTCAGAGACTCTCCCTTCTTTCCAGAAACCATCAACGAGGCAAGCGAACGTGTGTTCATTAAGGTGGATTCCAGCCTCTAACATATCACTGTGCAGCCTCAGTGCTTCCTTCACGTTAGCCTCTATTGTATTAAACATCGAACTGGATGTTTACTCGGCACTATATATGGGTTTGTAGTCAGATCGGTCAAGCTGATTCAACAAGATTTAAAATTTTGATTTATTTTAAAATTAAATAATTATATATAAATATATTTATAAAATAATTTTATAAAATTTACATAGGAAAAGAAAATGAAAACTTTAAAATTATATAAAATATATATTGAAAACTAACTTATTTAGATAAATATTAAAAACAATATAGATCTTTTGTGATTTTTTTTAAAATTAATTTTTTTACTTATCTTGAAAAAAACAAGTATTGATATTGAACCGAACCACCAATTTTTGTGAGTTGGATCGGCTGTTAACAAAAATTGCTGGTTTAACTATAATCCAGTTTTTATCGCAATCTAGAATCAGTTAAGAAAACGAGTCAAGCTCCTAACATTACTTTTTAGGAAACCAGTTACATTCATTTATCTTAATCGTTGGAAGAAACAACAACTCAGATATAAATGAGCACATTGATTACAAAAATCTTGGGAAGTACCATTTTTTTCTTTGACCAACGGTTTGAACCCGCTCTATATCACTATAAATAGCCAATGCTCAAGTCACTACCATACGCAGTCTCAAATCCCAAAGTTCTTGAACATAAACAAATTTTGAAATATGAGTGGAAAAAGCAGCAGCAGCGGTGGAGGAAAGAGCGGAGGCGGTGGAGGAAAGAGCAGTGGTGGTGGTAGTGGCAGCGGTGGAGGAAAGAGCGGAGGCGGTGGAGGAGGTTATATGGTAGCACCGGGGTCCAATGGCAGTGCTTACATCTCAAGGGGTGGATTTGAGATTAACCCTCAAGGATACTTCAGTAACTTGCATGGTAGTGGACAGAGCAAGAAGTAACGTTGTCTCTGTGTGTGTGTTACTGCAAGCATGCAGTATTCATCTTCTCTAATTAAATAATTAATACTTTAAATGAGTATTGAATAAAATGAGATTATTATCTTTATAAATTGTGTTATTGCTCAATCTCGTCACTAATCACGAAATGTGTGATTATGTAAACATGGCCAACAAGATAACAAGCCTTAACTTAAAAACAACAATAAGCAACGTTGAGTGTTCCTAAGTAAATGACACTCTAGCTATAGACGTAGTTTGATTCATACAGCAGTTGTAAAGACTGCCACTAAATGTTGTGAAAAATAATAGAATCAAACATTTCGTTCGATTAGTTCTACACTAATTACAGCCAAGAGCCTAAGATTGTACCAAAAAAAATTACAAAGTTCTCTGAGATAACAGAGATCTACTTGCAGATTAGCTTATAGTTCCTACAGGTTTCAAGTTTGTCAAGAAACAAGCTGATCTTGAATATCCATTCTCTTGATAAAACATGGCTAGGAACTGATTCACCAAAACGTTCGGCAAGACTCCAGTTTTGATCATGTCACAATGCAACATCATTGCGTCAATAACACGCTTTTCTTGAAGATGACCTTTTAGCATTGATACATAACTCGGTAAGTCCGGGGTTATCCCACCAGATCTCATGTCTGCGAACAACCTGGTAGCTCTAAGAACGTAGCCGTTCTGACATAACCCTTGAATCAAACAAGTGAACCCCACATGATTCCATGCTTTACCGTTCGCAGCTTGATTGTTGTTCTCAAGATAAAACTCGACGGCCTCAGAGACTCTCCCTTCTTTCCAGAAACCATCAACGAGGCAAGCGAACGTGTGTTCATTAGGGTGGACTCCAGCCTCCAACATATCACTGTACAGCCTAAGCGCTTCTTTCACGTTAGCCTCTTTGAACTGCCCATCGATCAAAGCTGTATACGTCACAACGTCAGGAACTATACCTTTGATGCTCATCTCAGAGTACAAACCCATCGCAGCTTTCATGTTCCTCAACTTGCAGTAACCATCGATCAAAGTCGAAAACGTTATGATGTCCGGTTCTACACCATTTGCCGTCATCTCTGAGCACAACTCCAAAGCTTTCTCCATATTGTCCTCTTTACAATACCCGTGAATCAGCGAGTTATAAGTCACAGAGCTAGGAAAGATCCTCTCAATCTTCAACTTCTGAAACAATCTATCTGCTTCTGTTAAGCTACCTTCAGTACATAACCCGTTGATAAGTATAGTATAAGTAAAGACATCAGGCCAAAGTCTCAACCTTTCCATCTCAGAACACAATCTCATTGCTTCAGACAAGCTCCCTGATCTACACTCCCCATGAACTAAACAGTTATAAACATGCAAATTAGGATCAACCCCAAACTTCACCATATGCACTAAAAGACTCCTCGCAGCTACCAATTCGTTAGCTCTACAGAAACCATCAACCAACGCGCCGAAAACAACAACGTTTGGAAGCAGCAACTCAGAAACCAGAATCTCCTTATACAACGTGTAAGCCTGTCTTAACTCACCTGTTTTGCAGTATCCACCAATCATTGCACTGTAAGTAAACAAGTTCGGAACAACACCATGTTTCTTCTTCATCAAGTCAAACACTCTCTCCGCTTCCTTCACCTTCTCTTCCCTCCAAAGATCACGGATATATATAGTAAAGACATAAACATTAGCCCTGATCCCTTTAGCTTCCATCTCCTCAAAAAGCATCTTTAACTTGGAAGACAAGCCTTGTTTAAAACAGCATTGAAACAAAACAGAGTAAATATACACATCAGGAACCAACCCACGAGAGACCATAGATTCATAATCCACCCACACAGACTCAAACCTTCTCCTTCTAACCAAACCATTCAAAACCGTGAGACAAGCTTTCACATCAGGGGAAGACCTCATCTCACGGCTCACCCAGAGAGCTTCTTCAAACAAACCCATCTCCACAAACTCCATAATCAGTAAGCTAAACACACTGTTGCTGAAGTTAGATCTGTTAATATCCTCAAGGGCGTTGAAAACTCTGCGAGGGCGGCGCTTGAGAGTTTCTATGAGGCATTTTATCAAACACCTTGCGTGCGTGTACCTATGAGATTCGGTTAGGACGTGGATTAGTGCGGATTGAGATCGGAGATCGTTGGAGTTCGATGTTTCGAAGCGTTTGATTGCTTCTTCTGATGATCTGCATTTTAGTATTGATTCTGCTAGACTCGAAGAAGAAGACAGAGAAGGGAATAAAGGTGGTGACTTTGAGGGAGATTGAGGTTGAGATAACGATCTGAAGGTGAAAGATTGGAGCTTGGAGATGTGAGATGATGATGTTCTGTGTTGGAGGAGAAGAAGAAGCTTCAACATCTGGAGGAGTGATTGGATTCTGGTCAAACTGTGAACTATCCTCTCATGTTTGTAATGGTGTACCGTACCAATACTTGCATCGGTTTATTCCGGTTAGCGTTTGAATATTTTTGTTTGTGCAACTGGTTTACTAGGTAAGTTGTTAAATTAGGTTTATTTTTAATTGATCAGTAAGGGATCAGACTTATCCATGAATCCTTCTACGAGACAGGTAAAACATGACGTGTGACTAGTCTGTTAAAGCTTTGATCTTCTTGTTTTTCGTTCAATACATTTTTTTTTGTTAGACTCCATCAATAAGTTTCTACAGGATGATAAAGACAGGAAAGTCACTACTGATCAGTCAAAAAGAGCTGAAATTCAACCAACTCTGATGCTGCGGTGTGCTTCAGATGCAGAGGTAACGACTATGTATGCCTTCTTGTGTGGGTATTGGTGACTAAATGGGTGAAGCGTGGAAAGTCTGCCTTGAGATTGTTGGTTTTTTAAGTGGAAAAATCAATCTGTTTGTTTCTCCTGTCATAATTCTGGTTTTCAGGAAATGGAGCTAGAAATGCTTGGAATTGTCAGTTGTTCAAGGTCAATAGCAGAAGCAATGTATAATATACGTTTGCCTTCACCGTGGGGTAGTAAGAGGAAGAAATATAAAGATGTTAGATTAACCGTTTGGATTATAGAGGCTAGCTTAGTTATAGTTGTTAGTTAATAACTGAACATCTAATTGATTCGTTACCATTGGTTCCCTAGCTTTAAAGTTTAAAATATTATTTTAGCAAATTTATTCTACTTATCCAAAAAAAAGGAAACTTGTTCGATAAAGATTGTTTGGTTTTCAAGCGAACATCCGCGATGACAAAAACATATATAATCACTGATCAGTGAAATGCGATAATAACATGAAAATTACGGCAAAGTATTCATTCTCCCGAGTTTCCATTTACAATCATGAAAATAATTGCAAAGTATTCATTTTTCTTAGTTTCCATTCGTCGCAACAATTCCAAATACACCATTGTTATTTAAAAGAAATTGGTGAACACCATCACCTAAAAAATATAAAAAAATGCAATAAAAATAAGTATAGAAACAAATATTAATTTTTAGATACATATCGATCATAAAACTTTTTAAAAAACTTTTTTCGTTTCCTGCAAATACGCCTCTGAATATGATAAGCATAACTGCCGTAGTAACTATAAGAGGGTTACTGTTGAAATTCATGAGTGTAGAATATTCAGTTAACTTGTAACTGAATCCTTTTTTACCAAACCACAAGAATTCACCATTCAATAGAAGAAACAACCAACTTGTGGTTGAAACCTCATAAACCTAACTTAAACACAATTAAAATGTCATAGAAAGTACACTAGTTATGTGAAGCAGCCTACACTATAATCAAGATCCTAGATAGTAAACTGATTATGTGAGGCAAATAGACTCCAGTTTGAATCTATCCTTCTGCAATAACACAACACTTTGAGTTTGTGTTCTTAAGATGAAGAGGATTTAGAATCAGTAAGTTAGAGTTTGAGACAGTAGATAAAAAAAAGTTTAGAGTGATTTAAAGTAAAATAGACAAGCAGTGATCTGCCATTAAGGCAGACCCAAATTGTGTATCACTAACTCCCTACATTGTGAAGAACAATGAAGAACACTTAATAAAGAGAAGGAGATACACCATTTTTATAAAGTTTGTCTCTTATTTTTTTTTGTTTTGTTTACAATGGGGAGCCTCTCTATTTCTAGAGAAATAACTTAGACACAACAACAAATAGAGATCATGACAGCAATATTAAACTAATACTATCCTAGAAAATGAATAGACAAGTCTTGAGAAAGAGACAATGGAGTTTTCTGCACAAGAAAGAGATAGTGACAGCTCCTCAACGCTTTTCCTTAAGCACACATGTGACTCTCATTTGAATTTAAATTCATGAACTCATTGTCCATGATCTTACTATCCATAATCTTATGTCTATAATTTCTTCTCCATAATTTTCTATCCATGATCAATCAGGCTTTTCATCTAGACATTCCTTTATTTATTTCAACAGTTATTACAGTAAACTAAAGCACCACAGTAGACGAGGTCACCATCGAGGTGAACGAAGCCGCCACCACACTAAAATTCTGCTGATGTCTTAACCGAATTGGCCGCGATGAACATTGAGGTTAATTGCACTAATCCTGAATTGATTTAATATTTTGATATATGAAAAGCCAAAACTAAATTCTACCGAACCAAAATATTATGATTTACCCAAAAATAACTGAATCACAATTATATACTTAAAAATATTAATTATTTTAAATCTTATATCCAAACCAATAAATATCAAAAAGTATTTAGCATAATCCAAAATACATGATAATATCAAAAGCATTCAAATAGCCAAAATAATCAAAGATACTCAAAATACTTAAAAATCTGAAATAGCTATCAGTTCTCAATCCAAATATCTAGATTATTTTATTATTTTGTTATTTTGTCATATATTATTCAAATTTATACTTATATATTATTTCATTTTTGAAATTAAAATTTTTATGATATATATATATATATATATATATATATATATTAATATTTACATAATTTAAATAGTCATTCAAAACCAAACCAAATCAATAAAATTTTAAATCATACACAATACAGAATTTATAAGTACTCGAAAAGAACTAAAATTTACAGCCTCAAAGTTTTGAAACTAAGAAAATCCAAAGCTTTGAATATCCAAATATCTACACCTAGATAATACCAACAAATAATATAATTCTAATATTTTAACAAAGTCTTAGAATTCCCTTTAATTACATTAACTCACTTTTTTGAAGAAATTGTATATAGTTACAACATATTTACACTGTCAAAACTCTTAAGCGAAATTTTGTGAACTTATTATAAAATTAAAATGGGAAAAGCTTAAGAATTATAGTACTAAATATCTCCTGAAAACACCATCCATCTCTATTAACAGATGCTGCTAATATGGCCTGCGTTTTTGTTTTCCATTTTCAGTTCCTATTATAAAATCCCTCTTAAATTCGATTTTTGTTTGACCAGTAATATAGTTTTCCCTTCTTAAAAGTCAATGATACAATGAAACCCGAGCATACATGCATGCTGACAAGAAAAAACTTGGTTTTCATAATCTTGTTCCCATTTTAATTCGTTTGAAAAACATATTTCCTCAATAGATATTTCTTACTGTCTTTGACAGATACCAATCATGTATTTCAAATTGTTCTTCTTCCAGAATATTTGAATATTTTTCCTAAAACCATAGTTAAAAAAAAACTTTGTTTAACACAAAACCTTTGTTTGTTCTTTAGGACACCGACCAAGAAAACCCACATAACACAACTGGCCTTTACCTACAGACTTGGTCGAATAAAATAACACCAAACCCACCTTCCTAAGTCTCCTCCGTATATATAAAATCTCCCCTCTCAATTACCCAAAACCCAAATCCAAAAAAGCTCCATACTTTCCACACCTTCCTCTCATTTCAACCCGACCCGTTACCAATGGTTGGTCTAACTCCCTCCGAGGACCGCTCGGAGATCGCCTTCTTCGACTTAGAGACGACGATTCCCTTCCGAGCCGGTCAAAAGCACGAGATTCTCGAGTTCGGTTCCATCCTCGTCTGCCCCAAGAAGCTAGTCGAGCTCCGAAGCTACACGCAGCTCGTCCGACCCGCGAATCTCAGCCACATCACGGAACGCTCCGTGAATTGCAACGGCATCAAGAGGGAGGACGTCAAGTCGAAACCTTCCTTTGCGGATATAGCTGACGACGTCTACGAGATTCTCCATGGTTTGAAACTTTCCGTCTTTCTTTCTTTCTTCTCTGTGTTGTTGAATTGTTACTTGATACGAAAGTTTTGTTCTTTATGAGTTTGTGAGTCCACAAAAGGAGATGATGATACTCTCTCTCTCTCTGTTTGTGACTCTGTTTTTTTTCTTAATGTTTAGTTGTGTTGATGTTTGAATGGTTTGAAACTTTCGTCTTTGTTTCTTCTCTGTGTTGTTGAATTGGTAATTGATATGAAAGTTTTCTTCTTTTTGGGTTAATTAGTCCACAAAGGAGATGATGATACTGTCTCTGTTTTGTCACTCTGTTTTTTTTCTTTTTGTTTAGTCGTGTTACTGTTTAATTGGTTTGTGCTTTCTTCTTTCTATCTTCTCTGTGTTGTTGAATTGCTTATTGATACGAAAGTTTTGTTCTTTTTCGGTTTCTGAGTCCACAAGGAGATGATACCAAAAAAAAGGAGATGATACTGCCTCTGTTTGTTTCTCTTTATGTTCGGTTGTGTTGATGTTTTAGTGGTTTGTGTTTGTAGGAAGGGTATGGGCAGGTCACAACATATTGAGGTTTGATATTCCAAGGATAAGAGAAGCCTTTGCAGAGATTGGACGTGATCCACCAGAACCGAAAGGCACTATTGACTCTTTAGTGTTGCTTACTCAAAAGTTTGGGAGGAGAGCTGGTGATATGAAGGTAACAACAATGATACTAGAGATAGAGATTAGCTCTTGAATTAGGATATGTGGATCCTTATTTTGCTCCCCTGTGGACTTTGTTCGGACAGATGGCGACATTGGCTACATACTTTGGGATTGGAAACCAGACGCATAGGTATATACATACTCAAGCTTTTTGTGCATTGCCGCGGTTGTGTTCTAATGCTTTGTGTCTCTTTAGGAGCCTGGATGATGTCAGGATGAACTTCGAGGTTCTCAAGTATTGTGCCACTGTTTTGTTCTTGGTATGCTCTCTTTACCTCTTGGAGATGGTTTATTCTTCGTCCCTAAATCCTATATAGCTAATTCAGAAACTTGCTATGTTTCATCAGGAGTCGAGCCTGCCTGATGAACTTATAGAAAACTCGGTTACTGCTACTCCAGAGACAAGTTCAAGAAGACGTAGGAATACAAGAACATCTCCTGTTGGCGAGCAGACAGTGGAGAGCACTACAGCTATACCTATTCTATCATTCGTTTCACCCGCAGGATCTCAAACCAATCCCTTTGATATGAGCGCTTTAAGCAACGAGATAGCTTCCGAGACTCTTCAACCAGATAGTCCCATGGAAGAAGCACAAAACCAGCCATCTATGGCTATTACCCCTGAAGCAAGCGGTGACCAGGAAGGGTTCTTGGAGCCTGGGGAGATATCTAGTCCAAGCATCAAAGCTGTTCAGGTCCCGCTTTATCACGGGAGTCAAATCATGAAGCCTCAGCTCCTACATGGAGGCAACAAGCCTCTTCAGCTCCGTTGTCCTGACCTGAAAGTACGGTTTGGAATCAGTGGCAAGTTTATGGATAATGCTGGGAGGAGGAAGCTGAACTTTGTGATTGATCTGTGTTCAAAACTCTGCAACGTATTGCAAGAATGTGACAATGCTGCAAAGACGATATCTGTTGATTCAGGCAGTGGTTCTGACTGGAACCCGGTGATCATTCCTATGAAAGGGTTTCTTAGCTCTCCTACCGCAAGGATACAGTAAGTTTTTTGCCTTTTATCTCTCTTTTGCTGGTTTCTATGTTTGCTTATTTGTTCTTGTAATGTTTGTGCAGTATACCGACAGAGTTGAATGGAGATATAGATCGTTATGCAGCTGAGATACAACAGAGAGAGTCGTCTGGAGTTACTGCTACTCAGAAACTCATCTCAAGCAACCCAAGTGGTGAGGAGCTTGAGTCTTTGGTGAAACCAGGAACTGTCCTTGACGCTTTCTTGTCTCTGGAGCCATATGATTATCAGCAAAGAGCTGGGATCCGTCTAGTTGCTAGGAAGCTTGTTATACATTAGTGAACATTACAAAGTAGCACCACAGAACTGCTGTTCCTGACGGTAGAAATGCATAGTTGATTCTGTTTTTAGTTTCAAATTACTTGCAACTCAGATTTACATGCAAATGGTTTCTTTTGTCTGAATTTGCAATCTTATGTCCATCCGAGCAAAAAGATAACTTAATAAAGTTTAAGTTATGGAAGGTGAATAAAAGGTTTATACATATTACTCATTGAATGTGAGTGAACATGATCAAACACATCTTATGTTTATCAAGTAGCTAAGCCACACCCACAGCGGTTTTTTGTCTGAATTTGCAATCTTCTGTCCGTCCGAACAAAAAGATAAAGTTTAAGTTACTCATTGAATGTGAATGAACATATGATCAAACACAATTTATGTTTATCAAGTAACTAAGCTACACACATAGCGGTTTTCACTTTTCAGTTCTTGATGTTTCTATCCTTTTAAGTTCCCTCAGCATCATCCTGAGGAGATGAGTCCCTGTTCTCCTCTTCCTCTTCATCCTCATCTTC
The DNA here is from genome assembly GCA_900406325.1 of Erucastrum elatum. Lineage (NCBI taxonomy): Eukaryota > Viridiplantae > Streptophyta > Magnoliopsida > Brassicales > Brassicaceae > Erucastrum > Erucastrum elatum. The sequence goes on from OVBX01000739.1 coordinate 12,259, forward strand.
CTCATCATCATAGTCAGGCTGCCCGTTTAAGTCAACAGTTACTCCGTTCATTTTCCTAACAAACTGACCCTTAACACGAGGCCTCCTCTCAGCAAGCTTCTTCCTATTCACATACCTAATCTTCTTATCAAAACACCTTTGGTTCCTTTTACGTCTAAATTTGAGCAACGCTTCCTCTCTTCTATCAAGTTTATTCACTCTCACCTCGTTAGCATTTCCTACGGGTGACCAAGAATGATGATGAACCATAGGCATCTGACCATTTTGTATAGGCACCTGGCTGTGCTGTAGCGATGTGTTCATGGGATGGTGGTAATAAGGAACTCCTGTCATTCCATTCAGATGATGATTAGGTGGGTGATAAGGATGTTGATGACCATACTGAGGCATCATGGCTGCTGATTGCATCATAACTTGGTTCATGACCCCATGCATATAGTAAGGATAGGCATTTTGTGCTGCAGCAGCTTGAGATGAATCCTTACTTCTGTTCACAGCAGCAACCTGGGCAGTACTCACATTTCCTTCTTGGTAACTCCTACCATGAAGTTCCACAGATGTAGGATTCGTCCGAGACTGCCCAAGGGAACTTGGATAGCTGGCGCCACCGTTCTGTAAGTTCTCTCCTTGAGGATAGCTTTTCTCGGTCTCTCTACCTCTGCGTGTTTGTCTGGTCTTGTTGATCACCTCACTGGCCACTACTTGAAGCTTCTCCGCCACAACTGGATGAAGTGAGGCATTTCCATTGACATGGGGAGGATCCTGACAGTTGGTAGCCAGGACAGTAGACTTGACATATGTGAAGAAAGCAGAGGACTCTCCAATCTTCAATCTACTCTTCTTTGGCACTGAAGAGAATTGCGCTGCAGAAACGGTAACTATATTAGAAATCACAGAAACAAAGCTAATTTTCTTTGGCTACTAGCTATTAAAAGTGCTACATCAAAGCGAAGCAATCACCTGGATTATTATTTCTTTTTGTAGACTCATGGTGAGACCCAGGAAGATGATTCAATGGAGGCTCTACAATAGCAACAGCAGGAGCTGAAGTGGCTGTGCCATCAGCACCATTACCAGCACATGCAGAACCCTTAACAGCAACAGAACACTACCAGCAAAAGCATAAGCGCAAACTAAAAAATTAGCACTTTGCCATTTTCAGAGGACATTAAACTTTCATAATACTTTCTCACCTCTTTTTCCTGACGGCTCAAAGCTCCTCTCTGCGGGTTGGTGGACCTAATACTCCTGTCATCTGTGTCATCAGAGAAGAGGTTGTTGCTGTTTGTGTTTGGATCACTTGGATCAGATCCCACGAGATCAAAATCATAGCTCAACATATTCTTCTCAGCAAGTCCTAGCTGCCAAAAGCAAACAGAAGATCAAACAAAATGCTCCTAAAACAGTTAGCCGCGTAGAGAGAACTTCAGATAGCAAAACAAACCATGCGTCTTCTCCTCCACATGTGTGTCCACAAGTTGAGTAGCTCGTTGGTCCGAAGAGGCTTGACAAGGTAGTCAGCTGCACCTAGCTTCAAGCATTTCACCACAACATGTACCTCGTCTTGCCTCGACATCACTTCAAATAGCATATTATAAGATTCATTAAGCAGAGAAATAACAACTTCTTATAACTCCATGAATTGACAAAAAAAAGGAGATTAGGAACAGCAAAGCTTACTTATGACAGGGATTCTCCGAAGATCTTTGTCACGTGTGATGTACCTCAGCATCTTCATACCCTTGGCCATGGGGAGATCAATTTCCGCAAGTATTATATCTATATCAGGTCCCTCTGCATTTAGTGCATCAATCACCTGCCTTGCTGATTTCACTGATGTCACTGCATTCCAAAAAAGAAAACATACATCCACAACATTCAATTTAACAAAAAAGAAGGCAATATACACTATATATCCATATAAAAACTACTAAAATCAACAAAAGAGGTCACTTAAACATGTCTTCTCTAAAACATCTGATCAAGGAACCAACTGGTTAAGACAACAAGAACCCCAAATGGAACATAACCGCTGCAGACTGTAAGAAAAAAAAATTACTAAAGTATACACCAGATCTAATCCTTGACTGTTAACAAAAAAAAAACTCAAATCAATAGAGTTCCATGATCTGCAATGAACAGTAGTACTTCCAACTTCATGGCAATTAGCAAAGTAAAGTACAACAACAACAACAAATATATAATGAAGTCTAAAGCATACCTTGATAAGAACACTGTGAGAGGAGTGTGAAAACATCTCCCAAGCTGTTGGAATCATTGTCACAAAGCAAAATCCTAACTCTGCTTCTGTCAATAAACCCATCTCCTCCTCCCTTACACTCCCCGTTCAAATCCATCATCATCAGATTTACAGATAAACCCACCCACAAAAACCCCACACTAAATATCTAATCAGAGAAACTAATTTTCCCTACCAAAACAGAACAAAAAGCAAACTAGACAATAGACAGTGCTAGGATACTTCCATGGCCAATAACAGAACAAGTGATCCGGTACAGAGTCCCTACAAAAGTTGCCTAATTTGTCTCTTCAACTTCACAACATGACAAAGGTTACTCTTTTAATCCCCAAACCTGATCGTTTTGCCATGGAAACGTCAAAAAAAAAAGCTAAATCTAAGCAACAAAGTTAAATTCTTTTTTCTCCGACAAGAAGAGTGAGAAAGACTGTTTTTTTTGGTCAGTGGTGTGAAATTATGAGATTGCGGGAAGAAGACAATGGACGGTGAAAGATGTTAAAATGGACGGTGGAGAGTGGAAGCTACTCGGAGAGTGCGCGTTAGAGCTAATGGGTGGGCCTGGGAAGATATTTTTTAGGCGAATGAGATGACGTGGAAGAAAAAGTGCAGAGACAAAAAGTGGTGTGGATAGTTTGGTAGAGATAGAGAAAAGGCCACGTCACGTCAAAAGATATTTTCTATGGTGGATATTGCAGATAAGATGCATCTCCATATCAAAATCATTTATTATATAGAGAGATTTTTGGGAGACAAAAATAAATAGAGTGAATTGGGTAGAAACACAAAAACTATGTAGATACCATTGGTTGGGGGGAAAATGGTAGAGTTGGGGGGGAAAATTTTGGGGGGATTTTGTATATGGGATGCAAATATGGGAAAAGGTGTGTGTAGGAGGTGCAATTTCTCAAATAAATATCTGTGACCAAACTAAATGCCAAACATTAGGATGGTTTCCCATTTTGGCTTGTCTTTTTTCTTTTGGAATAAAAAGTTAAAAACAGATAAAACTCCTTATGACTTTTATATAAAATTTTCTTTTTCTGAATCAATCAGGAATGTATAATTTACTGGTAATATGCCTTACATGTACTTAGTACTCCTAATAATAAATTGGATGAAACACATTTACACCTGAAGTATATATGACAACCACATCTTGCTTGATGCAGATGACTTTATACATTCGTTTTGAAGTATGACACTCCTCTCATGCTATATGCAATAGTGCCTGCAACCCAAATATTTTAAAGTCCAACTATAAAATATATATAGAACCATGCAACATTAAGATGCTAAGTGAGGTTCAAACCATTGGCATCATAGTCATTTTGTATATTTTTGTTGTCTTTTTAAGTATATAACATATTTTGACGTCTAAAGTAAAAGTATTACCAGCTTTATTCACAGAATGGCCATGAACAAATAATGTAGACATTCATATTTGAACTATGTCATTCCTGTCATGCTTGATGTAGATGATTATAAAACATTTCAATATTTGATGTATGATACTTCTTTTCAAAAAAACCATGACACTTCTATCATGCTAGATCGAGATGATTTAGACATTGTGATTCAATCAACTTGTAAAATAGACGAATCCATGAATGTGTGAGTTAGGTTTTGCAAAGAAGATGGTATAATTAATGTGTATCCTTTTATAAACTATTGGAAAAAAGTTAACAGAGCATCATATATCTCTATCTCAAAGTTTATAGGTTTGATGTAGGATTTGAGATAATTAAAAATATAACTAATATAGGTTGCATCCATCATAATTCCCATAATCCACAAAATTTAATTGTCAATATCCACTGAGGGACTTAGGAATATAAAAAACTTAAGTTATTTTTTCAAGATGTTAATATAGTTTTTGAAGCCATAACTAATAAGTAAATATGAATGTTTTCTTCTTTTTATGCAAGCATATCATAAACGTTGCAGAATTTATTAATGACTGTGATATTCGTGACGCAGAAGAAAACTCAGTCATAGTGATAATATAAAAAAAATTGCAATCTCATCAGTGGTTGGGGAAAAAAATGATTTAGTTGTCAAAAATCATAAAGGTTTTACGAGTAGGTTAAACTTTTATAAAAACAAACATTTTTTTAGAGTAACTAATCGACGAACTAAAATATATTTGTATTCACGATTTGATTTATATAGGAGGTGAATCTAGTTTTCACAAGTTGACCAATGAGATATAAAAGTATATATATCAAGATTATTCATAGCAGACACCTCTCGTCCAACTTTCATTACATTTTACCATCGGCCGTTGACCAATTATGATTTTAATTATTTGACTGTATGTGTAATTCCAGTACTTTAATGCTTACAAGAAGACATGGGAACTTCAACCTTTTATATGCAAACAGTAATTATTAATCCATATTATAGTTATGATTCTCAGCTTTATCCAACGATTTTGGTTAGAAACAGGTTTAACATCTTTGTTAAAGCTCCTCCTAAATTAAGAACAACCCATTTAAAAGGCAAAATTGGCTAAAATGAAGTCAACCCTGAAGAAAAATGAATAAGCTAGTTTAAAAACTGACTCAAAATTTAAATGAACAAGAAGACATTTCGAAAAAAAAAAATCATCATAAAAAGTTATAGAGAATTTTCTGCAAATGTTGAAAATGTATAATTCTTTTAGAAGCATGTATTTAGACAAATTTATTTTTATCATTAAAGAACTACAAACGGCTTAAGTCATTTTCAAATGCTACATCCGTATACATGTATGCAATTTTTTGATAAGGTTTATTTATAATCCATACAATCGCCAAGTTTTTATTCTAATACACAGGCTCTCTTAAGTCTACCATTGAATTTGCTATATATAGATATGAATTCAAGTTCAAGTCTTGTAGGTGAGGGTTCAGAAATTAGAATCACCTTGATATGCAAAAATGTATTTACTCTCTAGACTTATTGAATCATATAGAAATACATTGCTTCCCAAAAGAAAATAGCCAATCATATAAAACATTCACTGATCACATTAGATTATCTAACCATATAATAATAAATGGTGCTTCCAAGAGAGCTTAGCATTGAAGTCCTATCATCTGGCATATCAAAATCATACATATTAGAACACAACACAGATTGTCAAAACTCACAGACAAAGGCATAATAACTTATCAGAAAGTTAAAAATAAAATTATACACAACATAACCTACAAGACAACCCCATGTCCTTTAAAAGAAATATCACAAATGAAAAAGTCTCATTTCCTTTACATCAAAGGAAAGAATTAAACTGAAACTGCAATTAAGAAAGAAAAAAAAAAGATATAAATGAAAAAACAAACCAAAGGCTTTCTTGAATCCTACATCTTTCTGAAAGCCAAGCTAAACAAACAAACAAAGAATCACACTTAAAAACCTGCGATATCACAGCAAAGGATGCGGCGGAGACTGCATTTCCTCGCCGGAAAACTCCATCTGGATATTCATTGTACTCTTATCTTCAGTCAAATCAACTTGAGCTGAAGCTTCTTGAAGCTGCAAAGCATACTCAAGATTCCACAACACATCTCCCATTCCAGGCCTATCAACACCATACTCAGCCAAACACTTCTCTGCAGCCTCCACAAACTTCCTCAACGATCCTTTACTAATTGTTCCCACAATTTTAGGGTCGATGATCTTCTCCAAGTTACCTTTTCTATGCAAGTTCATAGCATACTCTGCTAGGTTAACTTGCTCTCTAGGTAACTGTGGGTTTATAACCGGCCTAGCGCATAGAACCTCAAATAAGACCACACCAAACGAGTACACATCGGACTTGTCAGTGAGTTGCTGTCTTCTGAAGTACTCGGGGTCTAAATACCCGAAACTACCCTTCACAGCTGTACTTACATGCCCTTGTTCCATAGGGGCATCTTTGGAAAGTCCAAAATCTGAGACTTTAGCGACAAGGTTCTCGTCCAAGAGGATGTTTGTGGTTTTGACGTCACGGTGGATGATCCCCTGCGCTGCACCCGTGTGGAGATAGTGGAGTCCACGCGCTGATCCGATACAGATCTCTAGACGTTGCTTCCACGACAAGGTGGGTATAGGGTTAGGGTCGTTTTCTTTAGAGCCGTATAAATGATCACGTAGAGGACCGTTTGACATGTACTCGTAGACAAGAATCATCTCTTGGTTTTCATCACAGAACCCTATGAGTGAAACCAAGTGTCTGTGTCTGAGCTTGGACAGCATCTGAATCTCTGTCTGAAACTCGTTGATCCCTTGCTCTGAACTCTGGCTCCCTCTTTTGATGGCTACTTGCGTCCCACCGTCGATCTCTCCGATATACACTTTCCCGAATCCTCCAACACCAATCACAGACTTCTCATCGAAGTTCTGCGTCGCGGTCTGCAGTTCCGTGAAGGGGAAGTAACGACCTAACCCTTGGTTAGAGAAGAAGCTAGAGAACCCATTGCTTTTGCTTTTCTTCGACCCAAAGATACTCATCTTCCTAGATGTCGTCGACCCGGCCTTGCTCGACATGTAACTCGAGTGTCCTGCGTGCAAAGGAAGTAACCAAGAGGAGAAACTGTTCTGCTTCTGCCAGTCTTTAGGACGTTTCTGCCATCTAACAAGCAACACGACAACCCCCAAGAAAGCGGTTAGACCCATCACGAACCCGATACCCGCAATGGCTAGCTTCTTAGACGACATCCCAAGACTAGGTCCTCTGTACTTCCCGTCGACCCCGAAAAGCCCGTCTAAACTCCCGGCTGCATTGTTCAGCTTCATGATCTCTAAACCATTGAGAATCGCATTCGGTTTACCTGCAAGGCCGGATCTGAGATTTTAGGGACTATAAACATTTACTACGTACTGTAAAAGATTAAAAAATATATATTTTATAATTTAACGGGCGGCGAAGACCAATGTTTCATTGAACTATGCCTATATGGGGTTTTGTTTACCTGATTGTAGGTTAGGTGTTGGACCGACCTGAACCAGGATGGTCCCGTTGGTGATAGCGGACGCATTAAGCACAATGTCTGCATAATAAGCTGTCCCTAGAGCGTTGGTTTTGGTGGACAGATCGAGTCCGGAGATCGCAATGAACTTGTTGATGAAAACGTTGAAGACAAGCTCGTTAAGAGACTTGCTCACAATGTCACAAAAGTGAAGCCTGATGAAGTAATCATGACCAGAGTCAACGCTCGCGCTCCACGACAGGTTGAAGTTAGGTTCGGTGGTTTTCGCATCCGCCATCTCAGCGGCGGATGCGTAAACCGGATGTGGAGCGATCTCCACCGTCGCTCCACCTTCAGGGTAAGTAATGGTCTTAGGATCGACGGTGACGTTTCGAGAGCCTTCGGGGAAGGTGTTGTAGGTTTTTTCGGAGAGCCAAGTGCGAGAGAGAGGATCGATCTTGGAGGAGACTTGGTCTCCTCCAATGTTCACCCGGTGGGAGACTTGGAGAGAGAAGCTTCCAAGGCCCTTGAAGTCAGGAGCCTGAGGAACAGAGGAGGCAGAGTCAGGGACGAGCTCGTCGGGGACGGAGACGATCTCCACGGCGTTGATGAATGCGATGGAGCCTTTATGAGGTTTGAAATAAAGAGAGAGCTTCTCTGATGCGTAGATGAGATACTCTTTGAAGACAACGGAGGAAGCGTCTCTAGGGGAGAAGTCGTGTAAGAGAACGGTTGTGTCTGTGGTGACGGAGAAGACGGAGTCTGTGAGGTTGTAGAGAGGGTGAGGGAGAGGGTAGAGATAGAGGCGGATCCAGTGGCGGCCGGGGCGGGAGATGTAGAAGGAGTAAGTTGCTTTTCCGGGGAATATGCGAGCGGTTAGGTATAAAGGGAGGTTGTCGGAGGAGGAGGAGGCGGGGATGGTGTCGACGGAGGTTTTGATGTCTTCTTCGGTTTGGAGGAAGGAGACGGATTGTTGGTCGGATTTAAAGCTTCGACCGTCGGGGAGTTTTGTCTCTGCCGAGGAGCCGCAGTTGATGAGGTAGTTGTCGGAAGGAGTGAAGGAGGAATGGGTTTTGATGGCGAAGAGGGAAACAACGAGGAGGAGGAGATGGAGGTGATGTTCCCTCATTGTTTCCGGAGAGGCGTTGACGACGGTGGTGGTGGAGATGGTGGAGGAGGAGACAATGTGAGGGTTAGCATGAAGTTGAATAATTTATTTAAAATCTGTTTTGAAATTTGTGATGTTTTTTTTTTCTTTTGTTTCGTTGGATGCACGTAAGTGGTATAACGTGCGTTGAAGTATGTATTATGTATTTTTTTTTGTGTTAATTGAATAAGTGTTTAAGTCAAAAGTATTTGTTTTTCTTTTCTATGTGTTTGTGTGTGTGGGTGGATAAGTCTTTTTGAGTTTACTATTACAACATTTGGTAGGCAGCGAGCGGTTAGAAAAACTAAAAATTTCAAACACTTATCTTCTTCTATAAATGATAACTTTGACAAAATTTAGAGTGTGCAACTGCAATTTTTTTTTGTTCGAAATTAGTGAAAGCCATGTTTAGCTCTCTTTCTGTTTAAGATTAGATATATATGATATGTTCTTATCGTATAAAAATGATATATTATCGGTTTAGACAGTAAACATTAGGTAGAGATCTATTTGAGGAAATGATTAGTAGTTTATATATATTTTATGTTTTTATGTTTGCAGAGAGAATATTATGTTCATGGACGCTGGAGAGCTGAAAAGGTATATTTGAATTGGTAGACACTCTGATACCGAAGATGCTAACAATACATTCGCCATGTTTGTGTGTCACAAAGCTTAAACTAAAGTCGTGATAACTCCACTACCGTATATTTAACTACAGTATGTTGTTTGTATGTTTACTTTAAGAAAAATTAATTACATGTTTACTCTTTTAAAGAATTTTGTGACAATGCAAAACATAATTTTGGATAGTAGTCAACTGAAATAATATGGATATCATATGAGCCCATATTGATGGTAAGGTTTTGACCCAAACTTAAGCCCAACATAGTAATGAATCTAATACACATTTGAAGAAAATCATCTTCCCGTCCAAGGATCTATATCCCATGTCTAGGCATTAAATAGTTGCAATTAGTAGGTGTGTAATATAGCCAACCATGCAGTATTTCATTTTGTAAGTAGTGTCTGTTTGTCTCTTATAGTTCAATAATTATTTCAACTATATCTTATATTGAACTACGAAATATTTGTCTTATAGTATATTTCTAAGTCAACTTAAATTTGGATAAACTCCAAGATGTAATTATACAATGAGCATATGTATATACTTTTATTTTCTTGGCCACAGCTTTACAGATCACAAGTAAATAATCAAGCCGTAGTTGCACATGATTTCTCTTTTGCATTTGTTATCATTCGAGTTATATAACTAATTAAGTACTCGTGCTTACAATGACTATTTAAAAAAAATACCTAATTCGAGTTAAATAATATATTAACTTTGTTTAATTGCCTCTACGACGATTCGATTATAAATTCCTTGATACGATCATATCATACAACAAAGAAGTATATCTTACGTCTACAACCAAAAAAAAAATACTCCAAGCATACCAATGAAACAAATAACTATTTTTAATTTTTTCTATGAGCTTAATCTGTATTTGATACAATTTTGAGTTACAAGAAGAAAAACAGACATGTTATTTCATTTATCAATACATACACAATTGTATAATTGATTAGGTAGATTAGATGTCACAATATTTTGGATTGTTGTCAAACAACACTATTCAAAATCACACTTACAGAATGATTGACGAGTTATTTGTTCTGCAAATTATAATGATGATGGTGATGTATAAACAATATGAAATATATATTTTAACAGATTCTTAATTTAATCAATATATCTAATCGCGCAATAAATGTTTAAATTAGTTGGGGTTGTGAATTCGATTTTAAACTATAAAATAAAATCTCAAATATTCTTGTTATAAAATAATACTAGCTTAAACTCAAGTATACAATTCCAGCTCAAAATGTTGTAAATAAATCGAACAAATAAATAGCAAAAAGTGTGACTGTGTGAGAAATGTTGTCTAGATCGGCAGTAGCATATTGTCAATTCTAGTTTTCGGTAGTGTAAGAAAATGCATGTGTTGACAAAAAAAAAGAAAGAGGCATGTCAACGATAAGATTCATATTGGTTATTAAGCATTAACCTAACCTTAGTGTAATGTTGTTAAATGCATGTTCAATTGCACTAAACCCATCAACACCACACCACACCACATTTTTTTGTACACATCAACACCACAAACTTTCGGTTTGATTATACCATATTTAAAGTAACCGAGAGTAAGACATGTAAATTTAATATTTACTTCCATTATAGTAGTAGGATGAAAGAAATATTCTGCAAATTTCCGAGAGTTTTTTTCGTTGTTATTTTTTCTAAGAAACTCAATAGTATGATGGATCACGCCTAAATCATACTGTATGCCATTAATTAAAATTGATAATAGTGGATGATTCCCATAATAACATAATAAGAAACGACAGAATATAAAATTGTAGACCAAGAAAACAATAAAAAAAAAATAACCGGATACTCCGGCCTAGTGGTAAAGCGCTTCCTGCTGGAAGATAGCGCTGCTGGGTTCGAGTCCGGCCACCCGGGGCGCCTTAAGTGGTAGACAACGTGGATCCTGCGGACCTCGTGGGGATTAGTCTGAGGCCTAGAAAGCCGATGGATCCNGAACTCCCTAACCACCAAGAACAAGTCAATAAGACTGACACCAAATACATGATAGAGGTTGGACAAAGTTTGATAATTTCTCACTTCTATGGAAATTCTATTTTCTTGATTATTCTAAAACAAAGCTATTAGCTTAATTAAAAAGACAATATTCTTCATATTATTGCATTTGTTACAAGAACCCATTGTTAATTAGTACATATGTTCACAAGGAAAATATTTGTCGTTTATCTTTGTAATAAATTAATAATAGATAAAATGATATAGGCTTAGTATGTTTGCTAACGTCTTCGCTTTTCACTAACGCTAAACTTAATAGGTTTGGTAACATGCATATGATTAAGTCGCCTCAAGACAAGTTCGAAAAGTTTGGAAATTTCCGACTCAAAAATCATTCTAAGAAGTTTACATTAAGAGAACACCATTTTTTTCAATTTAAATTTAGTTATTTAAAATTTTTACTTTACTCTTTTAAGGTCTTATCATGATTCAATTTCTTGAAAGCTAAGACTTCCAGTTTCCTCAAACCTATAATCATTAAGCCTTCAATTGATTACTAATACATAGACACACTCTCTCACACTTTATTTCAGCACATTTGTATTTATGCAATGGAGTGTATTGTAAGCATCCCAATCCAGTTACAGCCTAAGCATATAACAAAGCAAAAGACTTTTCAAGAAATAAGTATCAAAATCAAACCCAAAATAGATTAAATTCTCCTAACAACATAACCTAATAAACAAATTCACACTTTACCTAATTAAATCTAACAAGGAAACGTTTTAAGCAAAAAAGAAAAGAAAAAGGAAACGTTGTTTATCATTGTATTCTACTCACAAGAAAGATACTTCCCATGCAAAAACTACTGCATTTCTATTTTTATTTTTACAAGAGAAATAAATATTTATAATATTTTAATTTGCCTAAACAACTCCTCATAATCAGGCAAAATCGGTTGGCCTATCTCTATTCCCTTTCTCTAACACCCAACCCACAATTAATTTAGCAAAAAGTATTATGAAATGTATATGCAAAGCATCACATATATATTATATATACATATATATAGTGAGGATATTTGAGAAACCTCCTTCAAGATTTGGTGGATCATTCAAGAAACACACATCTTCAACTTCTTCAAAAAAATAACAAACTCAGAATGAAGAAGACAATGGAAGATCCAAGCAAGATCATGAGAAAATCAATCCACACATTCCTACAACACTACCACCGTGCCACCACCGCAGCCGCCGTTGCTCTCCCGTTCTCCACCGCTCTCCTCCTCTCCCAGCTCTTATTCTCTTCTTCCTATTCCTCCCTTCATATGAAGCTAAACACTCTCTTCCGCGGTGCTGGTTTCTCTTCTTCCCTTGGCTTCTTCAACATCTTGAGCCTTAAACTCTCACAAACACTCTCTTCCTCTTTACTCACTATCCCTTTCTCCCTCACTTTCTTGCTCTTCTCCAAAGCTTACATCATCAAACTTCTATCAAACAATCATGGCTCTTCTGTTTATTACTTTCCTCTTCTCAGAACTTACATTTGCAACTCTTTCTTCCTCCTCTCAGCAAACGCCTCTGCTTTTGCTCTGTTCTTCATATCATTCAACATCCTAGACTCCTTTGGTTTCTCTTCTACCAACTTCTACACTCTCTTCTCCTTATCCTCAGCCATTATCTACTCAATCATCCTCGCAAACGCCTTTGTCATCTCAAACTTAGCCTTGGTTTCATCACCCTCCTCTTCCTCAGGAGGATACACAACCCTTCTCAAAGCGTGTCTCCTCATTCGCGGAAGAACATCAACAGCACTGGCTCTTGCTCTGCCTACTAACCTCGGCTTAGCTGGTGTGGAAGCCTTGTTTCGATACAGAGTAATGAGATCGTTTTACAATGGAGATAGAGGTGTCACCTCGATAGCTATTGAAGCAACGTTAATTGCTTACTTATACGCTCTCTTCTTGGTTCTTGACACTATTGTCAACTTCTTTTTTTACCAAAGCTGCATCAAGAACGAGGAGGATCAAAAGATCGGTGGAGAAGAGGAGTACTCGATCAAGATTCAAATATGTGAATCAGAGAACACTAAGATATGCATCAAAGGACCGAAGAGTTTTCAAGAAATCTTGTGATTACATTTTCTGCTTTTCTTTATTTTAGTCATTACATTCGCATCGTGTAAAGTCAGATACCAGAAACCATAATCAATGCCAATCTTGAAATTCACATTTGGTTAATCCTACAGTAGAGAATTTCATTGCCGACACAAATGTGTAGAACATAATATTACTCAGCAATGATTTAATTACTTGCTTAAATAAATTAATTAAGATGTTGAGCATATTCACACTAACAAGAAGATTCGTTGTGTTTTGAGCATAGATAAGTTGCACAATCTTTCATTACAAAGGTAAGAAGTCACAGTTTTCTTGAAATAGACATAACAACATTTTTTTTTCAACTGAAGTATCTTAATAATACATTAACATTATTATGGTAATGATCCAGTTTACACTCAAAAGCCAAGTGAGTGGTCATTATCACTAATCTGTACAAATGAAAGCAAAAGCTTGATGTAAGAAAAAATGAAAGCAAAAGCTCTAAAGTACAAGATTGAGTTTTATTTAATTTTCCTCTAATTTATCACTAACTGAAGTTAAAAGATTCAGAGTTGAATCTGAAAAAAATGTTAGTTTAAAAAGGTTTTAGAGCAAAATAAATTAAACAAAATTAAGCAGGGAAATTAGCATCCATGTTCCAGATTGTGATCAAAGTATTGAATTCCAGGTCAGACCGACCGGTTTGACGGTCGAGCCATTGTCAAACCACAAAGCCCAGAGTTAAAACCTTTAAACCGGCTTTTTAATTAATGAACCGACCGGTTCTCCATTTATCTCTAGGGCTACTCATAAGCTCAACGAATTTTCTTGTACACACTTGACTTAGTTTTTTTCGTTTATTTGTAGCAATGAGTGTTTTCAAAATGGCTGGAAGGTCAAAGAGTTCCAAAAGAGCAAGACTTTATGAGAGTGAATCAGAAGAGATTAGCGACCATGAAAATTTCATGGTGTGTTTTTTTTTGGTTTTGTTTTGTTTGTGTTGCTTTTGTCTGGTTTAAGTTAGTTTAGGTGTCTGAGGATTCTATTACAGGTGGAAAGGGAGAGTGAAGATGATGAAATATCTGATGGTGAAGAAGATCATAGCATGGAAGAAGATGATGAAGGAGAGAGTGACGACCAAGGAGACACTGAGGAAGATGATGTGGTTGGAGAAAGCGATGATAATGAGGAGGAGAGTGAGAGTGTTGATGAAGGAGATGCTGCAATGGAAGAGCTTGAAAAAGAGTACCAAGAGCTTCGCTCACAAGAACAGTAAGATTTTATCTCAACTATCACCATCTCTAGTTTTGTCTCTTTCGTTTTCTAGAAATAGTAGATAATCTTACTGAAGAAGTGTTTAGCTTAGCTCAGTATCATAAACTAGAGTTTTTCCATCTTGGTAAGTTACTTGTTTGTTTCTAGAAACGGTAGATAGTCATACTGAAGTTTATGAGTGTTTACTTCAGCTTAATAGCACAAATAGATGTGCTGGCTTGATTTAGAAATTTGAAGTAGGTTTGAGCTTATTGATGCCAAAAAAAGAATGGCTAATAGCAATATTTGATCATGGTTATGCTTCTTCCTGGGGTTTAGGGATATATTGAAGAACCTGAAGCGTGATAAGAACGAGGATGTTGCTAAAGGACAAGCTGTGAAGAACCAGAAGGTATGACATCATTGATCTACTAAATGCATGTAAGTGCAGTTGTTTATCTCTGTTTTTTTGGCGATTCTCTTTTGTGCTCCATATTAAAGGCTATTTGGGACAAAACTCTGGAGATCAGATTCTTACTTCAAAAACCATTTAGTAGTTCAAACAGATTACCACATGTAAGCTATCTTCTCTTCTCCTCGTTCTTCTATTCCATCCTTGGCTGTGTCATCAATAATGCTTATGACGTAATGAAATGATTTTTCCAGGAGAATGTCAAATCGTGTTTTTGTTCTGAAGATGAGAAGGTCTCAACAGCATATACTGAGCTAATTGATTCATCTAAGAAGATGTTAGACTCCCTCTTGGAGTTGCAAGGGGTATGTATAGGCTTCATTTTTCTTCTTCTTCAGTAACTGTATACGCCTTAGAGTCTCTGAGTGTGTGTTGTCTCTCTGTCTCCTTGTTTACTCAGGCTTTGTTTGAGAAGAACCCCTCTGTTGATCAACAAGCAGATTCTAAAGCTACTTTAACGCCTTCAGATGCAGAAGATAGCGATGATGAATGGCACAGAATATCAGACATGCAACAAAGGTATTCAAGACTAACTGTTCATCTTCAAGACTCTCCTTGTTTTGATTGTTAACACAAAAAACTTAAGTCTTGTTTGTTATGTTGTAGATTGTGTGTGTTCCGAAACAAGGCAGTGGACAAATGGCAGAGAAGAACACAAGTCACAACCGGTGCAGCTGCTATCAAAGGAAAGCTCCATGCCTTTAACCAGAACGTTGGTGAACAGGTTGCTTCTTACATGAGGGATCCAAGCCGAATGATTAAACAAATGCAACAGTCAAGATCTACTATTGCTGTTTTTGGAACTGTAAGTTTTTTTTTTTTGGCTTCTAATATCAAACCAATACATCAGCTTCTCTTTAGTTTGTTCTGATCTTTTAAGTTTTCCATCCATTCAGGTGTTTGAGGAGCCCATGGAACCAAACCAAGAGGTAATTTATTTTCTCTAGCCAAGTCAAAAGAGTTCATCAAATCATGTTATCAGTCTTTTTGATTATCTTCTATGTTCATTATCTGTCATGTATTCAGGAAAAAAAACTTGAAGGAGACCCTGAGCTTGTGGAAGATGCTGAGTTCTATCAGCAGTTACTAAAAGAGTTCTTTGAGACCGTAGATCCAGCTTCATCAGGTACAGTTTTCACAAGAACCGTTGTATATTGTGGTTTGATGAGTCTTTGGTTGTCTGAATATTCTCAATAATATTGATATTGGCAGAGGCGGCTTTCTATGCGATGAAGAAGTTTCAGACAAAGAAGAGGAAAGTTGTGGATCGTCGTGCCTCTAAGAGCAGAAAGATCAGGTAAATGAATAAAAACAGTTTTCATCTGAATTGGATTGGATTCATGAGCATGATGTTTTTCTGAACCCATTGCTTTGTGAAAAATGAAACAGGTATAATGTGCATGAGAAGATAGTCAACTTCATGGCTCCAAGACAAGCCAAGATTCCTCCAAACTCTGCGGATTTGCTGAAGAATCTGTTTGGTCTCAAGACCAGAAACGGTCTGCTCGAAGTATTGTAACATAGTGAAAACTGAGAAACTCACTTTATGTATCTTTTTACTATTGAAAGCATCGAGTTAAGTTGTATACAAGAGTGTTTATTGGGCTTGGACATATAATTTGGATTTATGGTAGAATAGAATTTGGTAAAAATTATCACATAGATTTTGAAAATCACATGGATACATATGATATTTTGAAAGTTTTTATTACGGATAAAAACGAATATAATTAATCTCCTAATAACACTAGATTTAGTGAAAGGTAGTGAATCAATAATAATAACTTTTTGAATAACAAAAGAACTTGAATGGATTTTGAAAAATTTAAACCGATAACACTGTATTATATTAAGACTTTTGAAATTCAAGAACCAGTAAAAATAGAATCTCAAAATTTTTAAAGTTCGTGAAAATTCATTTACCAAGAATTTTGTAATCCAATAACCAATAACAATGCATACCTTGTAATTTTGTTAGTTTGTTAATTTTATTTGTTAGCTAAAACTTTTGGAACTTTATAATCAGTTAATTACCCACGTAACTGAATGAAGTTAGGCTCTAATTCCTTCAAACAATTTTTTTTTGTCGGCTTAAGAAACAATATAACGAGTGATTTTCCTTAACCTTGTATAACAACACATGATCTTTAAACCAAACTTTGAAATTTGGTTTGATTAATTAAATGGATCAAAACAACTCAAATCAATTATTGTGTGGTCTAGTGGGTATATATATTAGTTTCAACTTCGACAAACCTAAAGAGTCCGCTGTCAAAAGAGAAACACATCTCTACGCTTCCATGGTCGGATCAGAGTAGAAATCGCAAAACTGAGAGCTGAAGCCAAAATCTAAAAAAAATGTCGAGGATAATGTAAAAAGGACCAACAGAAAACTAGGATAAACAAAAATATTTACATCGTCAAATTATATATTAAGAAACAAGGCTTTAATATAAACGTTCGTGTACAAATATTGTTCATGACACATCAAATGGAGGATAGTCTTTTCTTTATAGTATGAAAATTCATTTCTTGTAAAAAACAATACTTCATCAAACGCTTAAACTGATCTCTACAGAGTTCTTATCTCACTGATAATAGCCACTTTTAACTGTTTTATAGAATTATTTTCAGATTTTACAGCTCTTGAGCTCATTGTTTTCTAGAAATACCGGCCCCACAACAGTAAATGTATGGGTCCATGTAGTGTATCTTCACGCAGTTCTTGTCAACAATGATAGTCCCACTTGTGGATCTGGTATCGGCTCCTAAAACCACACCATCCTAACACAAACATGAACTTTAACTAGTGTCGTAACCAAAGCCGAGATTAGTAATAAAGTACGAACCTTGAAGACCAACCCACTATTGTGGTAAGGGTTTCTGTAAAGGAGAGAGCTTAAGACCCTTCTCAACAAGCATATCGTTCCTTTTGCACAGATAGTAGCTAAACCCACCCTTTGGTGTCAAAACATCTCCTTGTGACTCTGCCATTTTCTCAAAAACCCTACAAAACAAGGTAGATCTGAGTGAGAGTGGAGGAGATTTAAAGATGAGGAAGAAACTTAAAAAGCTGAGCTCGAGAGAAATCATTCACCTTGGTTGACCTTCTTGCTAAAATCCAAGAGGAAAGCAAGAGACTTCGAGCCAAATTCTTTTTCCCCATCTTGGTGAGTTCCTTGATTGTTTCTAGAAATGGTAGATAGTCTTATTGAAGTTTCTTGAGTGTTTACTTTAGCTCAGTAGCACAAATCGAAGTGTTGGCTTGATTTAGAAATTAGAAGTAGGTTTGAGCTTATTGATTCCAAAAAAGAATGGCTAATAGCAATATTTGATCATGGTTATGCTTCTTCCTGGGGAGTATAGGGATATATTGAAGAACCTGAAGCGTGATAAGAACGAGGATGTTGCTAAAGGCCAAGCTGTGAAGAACCAGAAGGTATGACATCATTGATCTACTAAATGCATGTAAGTGCAGGTGTTTGTTTATCTCTGTTTTTGACGTTTCTTTTTTTATGCTCCATATTAAAGGCTATTTGGGACAAAACTCTAAGATCAGATTCTTATTTCAAAAACCATTTAGTATTTCAAACATATTGCCACATGTAAGCAGTCTTCTCTTCTCTTCAGTTTTGTGTTCTATCATTGTGTGTGTCTTCATGATGCTTATGACATAATGAAATGATTTTCCAGGAGAATGTCAAAACATCCTTTTGTTCTGAAGATGAGAAGGTCTCAACAGGAGGATGTCCCTCTTGATGTTGCAAGGGGTATGTATGCAGAGATAGGCTTCATTCTTAAATAACTGTTTACACCTAATGTATCTTAGTGTGTTGTCTCTCTGTCTCCTTTGTTTACTCAGGCTTTGTTTGAGAAGAACCCCTCTGTTGATCAACAAGCAGATGCTAAAGCTACTTTAACGCCTTCAGAATCCAATACATCAGATAGCGATGATGAATGGCCCAGAATCTCTGACATGCAAAATAGGTAAAAACATGATTGTCTTTGTTACACGTTGTTAAGTTTCATTGTTTAACACAAAGCTGGGCTTTTTTTGCTATTTTGTAGAATGTGTGTGTTCCGGAACAAGGCAGTGGATGGCAGAGAAGAACACAAGTCACAACCAGTGCAGCTTCTATTAAAGGAAAGCTCCATGCCTTTAACCAGAACGTTAGTGAACAGGTTGCTTCTTACATGAGGGAACCAAGCAGAATGGTTAAACAAATGCAACAATCAACATCTACTGCTGCTGTTTTTGGAACTGTAAGTTCGTGGCTTCTAAATAATAAATCAATACAACATCAGCTTCTCTTTAGTTTGTTCTGATCTTTTAAGTTTTCCATCTATACAGGTGCCTGAGGAGGTCATGGAACTAAACCAAGAGGTAGTTGTCGCAGTTTTCTCTAGCCAAATCATGTTATCAGTCTTTTTGATTGTCTCCTGTGTCCATTCTCTGACATGTATTCAGGAAAAAAAACTTGAAGGAGACCCTCAGCTTGTGGAAGATGCTGAGTTCTATCAGCAATTGCTCAAGGAGTTCTTTGAGACCATAGATCCAGCTTCATCAGGTATAATCATCACAAGAACCGTTGTATATTGTGGTTTGATGAGTCTTTGGTTGTCTGAAAATATTCTCAAATTGATATTGGCAGAGGCGGCTTTCTACGCGATGAAGAAGTTTCAGACAAAGAAGAGGAAAGTTGTGGACCGTCGTGCCTCTAAGAGCAGAAAGATCAGGTAATTGTAAAAAAACATTTTCATCTCTCTGGATTGGATTCATCAACACAGTTTTGAGTTTAAATTGTTGTTGAATCCATTGCTTTGTGAAAAATGAAACAGGTATAATGTGCATGAGAAGATTGTCAACTTCATGGCTCCACGACGAGTCAAGATTCCTCCAAACTCTGCGGATTTGCTGAAGAATCTGTTTGGTCTCAAGACCAGAAACGGTCTGCTCGAAGTAAAACATACCGCAGTTTTGTAGGATTTTGGCTACAAGAAGATTCATAGTGAAAACTGAGAAACTCACTTTATGTAATCTATTTACTATTGAAAGCATCGAGTTAAGTTGTTATATGTATCATACAGAGTGTTTATTGGTTTGATTAGTTTATTAACACCACATTTTTAGTGTCCAAAACGAGCTACTCTCTTACCCTTAGTTTGTTTCTCCATTTGTAAGAGTAGATTTGCATATACAAGGTTAATCCTTTAATCCAGTTCAATAAGAACATTCAACATCACTCAACACCACTTATATTCATTCATACCAAGTTTACTGTTATTAGCCATTTATATACATCCGTTGACACAGAGTCCCATCTCTTGTAGGAATATGAGGTTGATCATCATATTTAATTCTTTTCCGAAAGCCTCCGGCGCATAACTCATGACCAGAGCGTTGAGAGACACATGAACCTCATCATCAGCTATGAATTCGTATTTATAACTCACCATGGACGTAAGCTCAGGTGTGTGTGTTGACCTAGTGATCTCCAGACAAACAGTAGGACGTAGAAAACAAAACATTCCAGAAGACAGAAGATTAGTCAAATGATGCCGCTGCTCCTGCATTAAATGTTGATTGATGTAAAAGGTGGTTGTGGTGGTGCAACCATTCTAGAGAGGTTAGCGTTTTGAAAAACTATTGGTGTTTGATTCTATGATGAAACAATCTCAGATTCTTTGCTTAGATTGCATTATAAATGACTCATGGATCATCAGCACTCAAGTTTCAAAAATTCACCCATAGCAACAAAACTGTCCCATCCGGACTGATGATATGAAACGTTTATTAAATAAATAGTACAATTGCTTATTAGAGGAAGAACACAATTAGATAATGATAATCATAATCAAATTTCCAAGTGCATGATGCTTTCACACTTATCCATAACCTTGACAACCATGCCATACTCGTTCGGCTTTTCTCTAATGATATTAATCTTTCTCAAATCATTCTTTATCAAATCGTAACAGAAAAGGCAACAACGACGAGGAGTCTCTAAGATAACCTGATTGTTCTGACCTGTACCATGCGACCTCGTCCAACCAATAATGATGCCATCTAATAAATGCCTCTGGCAAGGCTTCAAAACCAGAGACTTCCTGGACCATGTTCCAACCAGACCGTCTTCCAAGACCCACAACTCCGACACACCCGTTTCTCCAATAAGTGTAAAATCAAAGAGTGTGGGTTTCCCACCATGCTCTATGAAACCCACGCGCCTACCAAACGCAGACACCTCACGTGGTGCTTGGATCACACACAACTTTTCAGACCTAACGTCAAAACAGTAAACGACGGCGACGACACTGATAAAGTTATGATCGGAAGCCAGATAATATATAACTCCGTTGATACATAGTCCTCGTCCACAAGGAATGTGAGGTTTATTATCATCCTCAATTCGTTTCCAAAAACCTCCTGGTTCCAGTACGAAGACCCAAAACTTGGAGGTTTTCCACTTCTCAATAAAAACATTGCAGACTATTTTGTATTGATCAAGAACATGATCATGTCCAAAAAAGTAATTGACAATATTATGACGAAGTTCACAAATGTTGGCTGGTAAGGTTAAACTTTGTCTAGTGGCGGGATTATAGATACATGCTTTTCTGCAAAAAGTGTATAAAATCAAACCTCGAAGAATCACCATCCCGCCTACTATTCCCATGTCTTCCATAGTTGGTAATACCAAACCTGGTTTTGGCGTTGATGATTCAGCACAATCACTAGACATCAATAATGTTAATGATAGTAGTTGAGACTTTATAGGGTCCAATGAATCATTCTTAGAGTGTGTCACAATATTACTATGATCCCCGTAAAGAAGAAGTAGTGGTTGTCCAGATGAAACCTTCTTAGTGAAATAAAGGTTGCTAAAATATCGGGATCGGATCAGACGAGACCAAGGCTTTGAAACACACCTGAACCTCATAAGCGATTTAGCAGGCAATCTCCTCAGGATGTCAATCACGAGATCAAGAGGAATCTCTGGCGCCACTAGGTCGTCTCTTCTTGTGAAAACCATAGTTATATGTCTTCGAATTGGAATTTTTGTGGGTACTTTAGCAGGATCACAGGGAATACCTTTTCAGATATATATA